>VZRH01001001.1:2446685-2517855 GCA_013397555.1 Urocynchramus pylzowi | reverse complement strand
TTTTTTTTTTTTTAATTATGTGTCACCTTTATTGTGAAAACTGATTAAAATGCATTGGTTCTATGCTTGGAAAACATAGAAGCCCTTGAATTGCTGATGGATTAAATAATTTTTTTTAATGTAGAAACAAATGTTTTAACCTCACTTTATCATCAGTTCAGTTAATTAAATCAGTATTATAGAACTCTGCCTCTTCTAAGTTATTACCATCAGCATTTTTAAAGAGGAAAACTGAAATTGTTCTTGCTCAGCTTTAGTTAAAAAATCCTCTTGGACTCAGTAATACTTTCATTTACTGTTTTAAAATTTAATAATGAAATTATTCTATCTATCTATAGATACGTAGTGCACTATTAGTGTACTAACAATTTGAGATTTAAAATACTTTGAAAGAAGCACATGTGACCCTCCTTTAAATGTTGCCTCTTTCCTGATTAATTAACTATATTTACATACCAAATAAAATCTTCTCATGCAAACTGTTCTAATGTGTTTCTGTCATTGGCACACTCACCAGTGAGAGAAGTGCAGCCAAAATATTCCCTTTTGATTTCCCTTCCACAAAAAAAGAAGAGCAAACATACTGTCATTTGGCAGGAAAGCTGCAAACTTGAAGGCAGCTAAATGCTCATACACTTGAGTTGTGTATTTTGAAATTAATGAGCCTACTCATATACAAAGACAAAACAACCATCTATCCCAATGGTGAAAGGCAGGGTGTATGCTTGATTTTTACTGGCAAATCAGCTGTTGATTTTGAACTAATTTCTCTGCATTCCTTTTCCTTAGAAAAATAATCAAGATAGAAAGCTTGTGTACCAATGAGTGAGAGGTACCTCTGAATTTGGGTCTCAGTCTCGTGACTGTTACACAAACAAAATATGGGCAAGAAAGTAACCTTGTACTCAATGGCACCTTCTGTTTTATTTGCAGATTACAATGCATGCTCTCATTAAGGCAGAAGTACTGAAGTACTCAAAATTCCGAAGGCCTGTGGTTTAAAGTTTAAACTATATTCATAGAATAATTTAGGTTGGAAAAGACCTTTAAGATCATTAATCCAACTGTCCAAGTCCACCACTAAACCATGTTCCTGAGTGCCACATCTACCTCCCTTAAATACCTCCAGTGATGGTGACTCAACCACTGCCCTGGGCTACCTGTTCCAGTGCTTGACAGCCCTTTTTGATGGAGAGGTTTTTCTAGGGAACTACAGAGCTGTGAAGTTTGTATCCCAGTTTGGATCAGAAATTGCTGAAAAGTTGGGAGTTTAGGATTATAGTTCAAACCTATTCTTATTTTTTAAAAAGCCATTTATCATAGAAATGGGGATGGTGTAACCATTCTTATATTAATAGAATTTAAAGGAGCAATTTGAAATGTGAATACGTTTTTTCAGTTCAGATATAGAGCTCTGAGCCAGACGTTTTTGGTGTTTTTTTTACAATATTATTTCAAACATTCAGGAAACAATTGCTAATTTGGAAATCAAATTCTTTGCTTCTCTTAATTGGATTTCTGCTTCATGATCTTAGTTTTATTGGTCCTGAAGAGTCCTTCAGTTTACTGTGAATATAGAACAGAGGCAGTGTAGCACTCGATTTTGAAAGTTACTTCTTTGGTCTTGTCAAGTTCACGATACTTTTAACATTCTTCATGCTTCAGAGATTATGTGTAAGAAGTCATCTACATTTGAATAAGAGAACTTCTGCTCTTAGTTAAACATGATGGGTTTATTTTCAGGAATGTTTTGCAGTATGCCATTTGATTAAGAAAGCACTCATGAAAGATAATTCTTGGGTTTTAACTAACCTGTTTTCTTGAATGTCATTGTGACTTTTATCTCTCTGACTAAGTTTTTCTAACCCTCCCCTTTTCAAAAGATATGTGAATTCCATTAAAAAATGCATTTTCTTTAATCAGAAAAATAGTTGTAGATAGCAAAAAAAAAAAAAAAAGTCACGGTCTCTACTGTAGTATGTCCAGCTTCTTTAAAAATATTCTAATGCTCTCATGCATGAATTTTCTGGTACAAATACACTGAATAGAAATGTTTTTCCTTCATGTCATCTTCTCCTGACATTAGACAGTTCTAAATGTTTATGCTAGAATATTGTAATGGATTTTATTTGGCTTTAACTCATGCAAAAGCATCTCTATCTTTAAAGCAGACTTACTTATTCACAAATGAAGATGAGCTTAAGGAAAAAATTAAGTCTTTACAACAAGGAATGATAAATAGTTCCTAACAGAAAGCTGTGCCTTACAATTTGATAAATCATGGTGTATTAGAATGAAAATATAAATTGTTAGAGAAATAGGACAAGAGTGTAACTCTCCTATTCCTGTAAGGTGTGAACTATCCTAACCAGCCCATACTGAAGTGAATTGCAGTGGGCATAGTATAAATACTTCCAGAATAATTGCAGATACTTAATAGCTATTTTCTGGTTTGTGCCTTTACTAGCAGTTATCTTCACACCCGCCACATTATTGATGCTATTTTACACTCATCTTAAGGCAGAGTTGGAACATATCTGAAATTTTATTTGTTAGGGAACTCTGCACTCAGGTTCGGAAGTAGGAACAGGTTCAGAAGTGAAGGTTATTAATACTTTTACCTGGCACTGCTACTTAATGTGGCGTACGTCAAACTGGAGCCCCAATATGTAGTAACTGAATACTGTGACATGATGTAAGGGGTTAAAAGGTCTCTTGTCATAAGGAGAAATTTGTTGCATGGGATGATAAAATTAGGAGAAGACCAAGTAAATTAGATAAAGTATTTTTGGGTACCTTTTGCATCCTTGTTCTAGTGTGTCTCATAGCATCAGTAGGTCAAGGTACTTTTTATTGGACTAGAACACATGGTGCTTAGTGTGAGAGCTACAGCAAAGATGGAAATTGTCAATGAAGTAAGTTCACAAATAGCCACATCTTCCTATCTTAAATCAAATTTAGCAGTTTTCTTAATCAGATAAAATAATGCACTGATGAAAAGGGATGGTGAAGAAATCTTTATTTTCTTTCTACAGCATAGTTAAATAAAAGGGAGGTTATATGCAGCTTTATTTGCCTCTTGCTTCCTCTGTGCACAATACATGTTTTGGAGTAGACATCTTGAAAATACATGTCCACAAAGAAAATATGATCCTTCAAAGGCTGTTTTCCCTGGGCTTCTTTGTTGGGGTGCTCTTTTCCTCTGAGATGTACTTCTTTCAAGTCTGACCTTCTGGGATGTCTTGTTTGCTGCTTTTTACTATGGTGAAATGCAGAATAGGAACTGCAGCCTCTGCTGTCAAAGGACTTTGTGTACTTCTAGTTGTTCCTCAAAGCACACAGGGTATTCAATAAAATAACCACCAAGAAGGAATGGGCAACTAAATTTTACATTATGCTTTTATTTTGATTGCTGATTACCATGTCCCACTTCTACAGAACAATGTCCCAGATTCTCAAATTATTTGCCTGGCACAGAACAATGACCTTATGATGTAGGTCATTTGAAACCCTGTCCTGGGATTCCTGGGCTACTAATGAATCTATCCTAATTACAGTCAGGAGATTTGTTGGTGCAAGTTCAAGGTTGTGTTTTTTCAAACTAGTAATTTTTCAAGACAGACCAAAGGTCGAAAACATTATAAAAATACACTTTTGCTTCAGAAGACTTCCTTTATCAAGTGCCTGTGAGAAAAGCATGCTGTCAGTTGCAACGTGTGATGCCTAAAAAAAGAGCAATCAATATTCACAGCCTCTCCAGTAGGCTTTCTGAGGCTCTGAACCAGTGGGAGAGAAGAGAAATGAAGTTTTTTCTAGACTGAATAACTTTGAGACCAAAATATAAAATTGCCTGTATTTGGCTGTGTTGATCTCATATCACAATACAGTCAAAAGTATGTAAGCATTTACTGTGTAAACTCTTTTTTAAAAGCCTTTATAGATTTCATTAAAAACTGAGGTTATATCTAATGCAAAGTCTTGACAGATTCTCAGGTTTAGCAAATTCCAATAAATATAATAAATCCAGCTTTACAGAGCCTTATTTTAAAAAAGATCCAGTTTAGGTGTCCTAAATTTTGTTTATAAACTATTGCACATTTCAAAACATAGATAGCAGCTTTTTGATGCCTAATGAAAATAACCAGACTAAACTAGATCAAGTGAACGTTTCCTGACATCATCAGCACCCTTGCACAAAAGAAAGTTGTATGTGTAGTCAGTTGAATCCACATGTAAACAGTGTTTTGAAGCCTGAATGATAAAGCTGTGTTCTCTCACCTGCCTGCTTTAACTCTGTTTTTGTGCTCGCCCAAGGTGTGACATTGAATTGCCGTCACTCTTGGCTCACTGTGGCCATTTCAGTCACAGGGTATTCTGCACATTTTGCAGGGCTATTTGAAGCCCCCAGAGGGGTTACATCACTTGAGCAAAAATTTTGTTAAAAGGTGTAGGGTATTTTTGTCAGGATGACTAAAGGGTATAGAAGTACAATGAGGTTTTAATTATCATTATTGGGACCTGATCAAAACTCCATTAACTGCACTAGCCTTTGTTCTAATTTTAAGTAGACATGAAGTATTAATGAAAAACAATAGTGATTAGGAATTTCCCTGACATCATTCAAGTAGTGAAGAAGATAAAGCAGTTGAAGGCTTTTTTTTGTTTGTTTGTTTTGTTTTGTAGATAATGGGGGCAAAAGGAACACTGATCTGTTTCTTATTCAGCTAGCACTCTTAGATGTCACTAATTTTTTAGACTTAAAAACACATGCAACCCAATTACATTTAGCTCTCTCTCTATATATATATATATATGTATTAAGGAAAAATTCATTAAATTTATTTGTTTGCAGGAAAGATCCGTGTTGTCATTTCTTGTCATGAATGTAGTACTGTCAACAGCCAAGACAGCTAAGAAATAAGTGAATATACATTATTTTCTTTAAACTTTCCACTCATTTTTAAAAGCAAAATGCAATAATTAGGTTTTTCATCCAGTGGACAGAACTGTCATGGGCTATATTTTTTCCTGTTTGGACATTTTTCAGCAGGCACTGTGTTACTTGATGTACATTTCTTTGCACAAAACTAAATTTTCAAATCTCGATGGCGGGTTGGAAAGTGGAAGTCCACATGATAGCTTTGGGTAGATAGTGAATAGTTATCCTTGGGAAGAAATTATTTGGTGCTGTTCTAGCCTGAGATTAGTCTTCAGTACAAATTTTTTCTTAGGCAGTACTACAAAGAACCAAATCATTTTGCTAGATGATAGAAGTACTTTTCCAAGAGAGACACACCAGGAATCAGGATTTATTAAATCTTTGGCTATTTTATCTTGTTTCTAATACTGATGATGCTTTTAAAATGATACTATTTTTAAATGATACTGAGCTAACAGAAAACCTTAGTTTAACAGGATAAAGTTTTTCATTACACAAACAGTTTTTATGCAACTCTCATCTGTTCCTGTCACAAGCATTTTCTCCTTTTGTCCCAAGAGTTTGAACTTATTTCTGAGGAAACCCCCAATCCATATGCATGGCCCATGAGACATTTAATGGGTTTTACTTGTACATGTATTTATTTTTAGACTATTTCTTAGCACAGAAATAACTGCTGTTTCTTCCAGGGTATACTTTTTTAAATAATTGGTTTTACTATTAATTCAAATGAGACGGTATATTTGGAAATTCTGTGAAGTTAAATTGACTGACAGGAAATTTTTAAAAGCCTCCTGAAAATCTCCATTACAGTTTTATTTGGAAAAAAAATACTTTGCATATAGTGAGCTTCTGATTTTTTGCATGTATTTTTAAAAGCAGTCCTTGAGGATGCTTTTCATTCCATAATTAGTGGATAGCAGAATTTGCAGCTGCTACTTTCCAACAATAGGAGAAAAAAAGTTAGCAGATAAAATATTTTTAATATGAAAAAGTCTCTTTTCTAAATAATATTTGAATATGTGTGTATAGACTGCCCATGTGTGTGTCACTCTGCTCTGACCATGCTTTAACTGTAGAAGATCCTTAAGGTAAAGTTTGTACCAATACTTCATGGTGTCATAAGGTGTGCAGTATCTCGTTTGTAGTCAATTAAAGGAAATAATTTAAGGAGGGTTTTCTTCATAATTTTTACTGCTGCAGCAATTTCTCTCTTAAAAATTAATATTATATGTTTTTCTGTTGTTGGTTCATCCTTCTTGAGTAACCAAGCAAGTAAACTGGTTTTAGGATGTGGTATCTTTCACTTTCTATCCATCTGACTTTATTTATGGAGAAAAGCCAGCAACTTGGAAAGTAAGGCATATCTATACAAAACCAAATTCACTTGGGTATTAAAGCATAATTGAAACTGTCAGGACTTCTGTACCTCCTTACCAGAAGGTGACTTCATGTGAATCAGGAGGAGGACAGTGCTATAGTTTATTTCTGTCCCTGAATCTCTAAGAAGGAAACCTACTACCAATGCAGAATTTCAAGGTCTTGTATGTGTATATCAAAACAGGAGGACAAAAATTGAACTTTTTTCTCTTATTTTAAAGGGACTTTTTGTTCTCTAATCTTATTAGGTAAATTGAGCAAACCAATATTATCTCCTAAAAATTTCAAAAATGTCACGCATTGTTAAAAAATGGATCTAGAAGATGCTTGTGTTATTTATTTTTAAGGCATTTCAAATCAGTCATCTTTGATTGCTGATTCTTGTTTTCACTCTTTCTTTTCAAACCACTAGCAGCATTTGTTTTTTATGCATAGATTAAATTAAACTGATCCTTTACTACAGATGAATCTTTTTTTTCTCTGTGCATTGTTTGTTTATATGGTTTCCTTTCAGTATATTTTCCAGGCTTAATTTCGTCTCACTTAGTCTTTTTCCATAAGCAAACAAAATCCCTCAGCTTGATAGAGATGTTTGCTCACATAAAAAATGTTTTACTGCTCTGTCTTTATCTAATTTGTTTTATTGTTTCAGAGAGGATGAGCATGCCCTTATCCAGCAGTATTGTCAGACGCTGGGAGGAGAGTCACCTGTGAGTCAGCCACAGAGTCCTGCTCAGATACTCAAGTCAGTGGAGAAGGAAGAGCGAGGAGAGTTGGAGCGTATCATTGCTGACCTTGAGGAAGAGCAAAGGTCTCAGAGTCATCCTACTGGTGTCTGAATTGTCACTCTGTTGTTATTTGGGCCATGCATGTACTATGTTGAAGATGAGAAAGACGTAGAAGTCGTGATTTTAGCAAAAAAAAAAAAAAAAAAAAAAAAAAATCCACATTCAAGGCAAAAGTTGCACATAGGCTGGCTCTTTTAGATAGAAGAGGAAGGTGTCTGTGAAGAAATAAATTAGTCTCATTTTTACTTCACTTTTTTTCAACACAAGTCAAGATGTTGTCTGTGTTTGAGCTATTTGTGTTGTTAGTTGGAGATGCTAACATTGTTTGATCTAAGTCTTTTATTTTCATTTACTTGATCAAGTCATCATTCTCCTCCACTTTTCAATATCCTAGGAGTCTGCAGATAGAATACGAGCAGCTAAAGGAGCAACATCTTCGGAGAGGAATAAACCCTCTTGCATCACCTCCTGACTCGGTTGTGTCACCTCAGCATGCTTCTGAAGATGCTGAGCTCATTGCTGAAGCTAAACTCCTGAGGCAGCATAAAGGTCGCCTGGAAGCAAGGATGCAAATATTGGAAGATCACAATAAACAATTGGAGTCTCAGCTTCACAGGCTACGGCAGCTGCTCGAGCAGGTATTTGTACACTTTGCCCCATATTGTTTCTGCATGGTGGATTTCTTGGTGGAGCAAAGGCTTTGACATTTTACTGCAGATATTTTCACCATGTACTCTTGGTCTGCTGCAATCAGTCATTTCTAATGAGATATTTTTTCTTACCCTCTAGTATAACCTATGGCTAATGTCAAATGAGCAGAAAATGATTGCAAGTGCTGGAGTGATCATGGGAACTTAAGAAACATTGAGAATAACACAAACAAGAGCAATAGCTTTTCATTAATTAAAAAGCATGAGAAGAAAATATAGACCCTACTCCAAGTAATGATGCCAGCCACATTCCATGTTTGACTTCAGTTTTATCAGACGCTTTCCTTAAATAATATGTTTATTTGTTGTCACAGTTAGTGACTCAGACCTCTCTTAGCATGCTAGAGACAGATGGCCAAAGATATGTCTGAAATACAAAGGAGCAATTAATTACATTAAAAATCCAGTTCTTCTTGAGTGGCACATTTAGACCAATAAGCTAGAGCAAAGTGGTCTTTCACAGAAGTAAATGATGGAGGTAAGAGACTTTTAGCAAGTGCTGGTAGCTGGAGATCGTAGGGTTTCCTTGTTGTCAGAAGGAAGGCTGATTGCTTTGGAAGTCAGCATGTGCACACCTGGCTTGCAGAAATAACAGGAGCAACATATACATAATACCATAATAACAGGAGAAACGTATCTCTATATAGAGATGGTAGTTTATATAGTGAGTACTATATCATGTGTGGAAGCTTGAGTAATGAAGATAAAATTTGTATAAATGTTTTCTTCTAATTAATCATTACATTTGGGTCAGAGTACAGTAAGGAAGATGTAGTGGGGGATTTAACTAAGCCAAGAAACAGGCTACATAAACCAGGTATTAAAATGGCCCAAGTTCCTACTGTAGATGATACTCTCATTACAGGGATTAAGGTATTTGCTGTTTGTTTCACTGGCTGACTTTGTCATATTTTCTAGGCAGTTTTGGCTCAATAGGATTTAAATGAATCTGTATCAATGACTTCCCTACCCCTCTAGCAGAGTAAATTTTTTTGTTGCTACTGTTATTCTAGCATTTTAATCAGTATTTGAGTAGCTGTAATATTTCACAGGGAAGATAGCAACTGGTGCACTGTTAATAATAATTTGTAAAGTAATGATCTTGGGATATGTGGCCAATACTTGGTCTTTCTGAGAAGGGTTTAAAATCTGCAAAGAAACATGGTTGAATAGAACAGAGAAGTTCTGCCAAACTCACAGTCCCTTGCAGCTTAGTGCTTAGAGCAGAAACTTGTTCACCCCTTAAAACCTTTTTTTTTGTTTCCCTAATATAGCTGAGTATGACCTCACAATTTTGTAGTCTTTCTGGAATCCTTACACCATTCTTAGTAACACCTTTAGGGTATACATCTTTGTTGTGATTAAATGGGTGGGAGAAGGGACAGTAATTTTTATAATTTCTGCCTTTGGAATTTTCTAGACATTCTGCAGCTTTTGGGTTCAGATAGGGTAAAGCAGAATAGAGGTGACATTTTTCAATATTTCTGACTGTTTACAACTCATTTACTGTGTACTGTTGCTCTTTTGCTTTCTGTCTGCATTGTCCTGTCTCTGTGGGAGTCATGCCATGCTTCTGATTGTTCCAAGTATTATTTCCTAAGGTCTTTGTTTCTACTCTGTCATTTAATAAAGTGGCTCATACAGAGTCAAGCATATGAGAAGATCTGTGTTATTTCTTTTATAACCTATCTGTGGCTTTTCAATGTGCCTTTCTATACATATCCTTACTTAATTTACCAGATGTTTCACAAGCTATTTCCAGAATGTGGAGGCTACTCCCCTGATGGGGATTCAGAAATTATAAATAATATAAATTTTTAGTAATGTTCTTTGAAATTTAGTTTGACATTGATAGAATTATGAAGCAACACTGATTTCTATTACTGCCCCCTTTCTGAAAAAAATGACCACTCTTCAGCATGCTTGTTGTTCTGTCAGCTTGGCTACTACCTTTTAGGACAGCCTTTATGTCTTGCACTGCTTGGGGAAGGACGTTATTGGAAACCTATTTATATTTGTTTGTTTCTTTTGCTTTCACTGGCTGTCCCAGTTATTTTTAGGGGATGAAAGGAATACCTTTTCTTAGTAATGACATGGATGATTTGCAAGAAAGATACTCATAAGTCTCAATCTCAAAATATATAACGACAGTATAATTACTAGTATTAAAAGACATAACTGTCTTACAGCAATATCTTTTCCATGGCTGGCATTTCATGCCATCTGTTTGTCTATTCTATCAACAGCAAGTCTCTCCATTCCTTTTCTCCAGTAGCCTCCTGACTGGTGTTTTATACCACTGAGTATAAAATACTGGGACTTTTTTTTTTTCTCCAAAAGATTGGAGTGAGTCTATCTACACACTGATATTGGGGGAGAGAGTTAATGAAATTTAGAGACTTTCACTGCTTAATCTAGATGAGAGCATTCTAGGACATTCTTTAGAGAGCACCTTCAGCAAAAATATGCATGCATCCTCACTGCACATTTGTCTACTTCAGGTCACAATTCTGAGGCTACCATACTATTTTTATTTTAGCAAGCCCAAAGGATTGGTAGCTGTCACAGAATGTTGTCATTTTTGTCTGCCTGATTGATTAGGGTGCCAAAGAGGAAGGTGAAACAGAACTGGCATGTGACAGCTTTGATACCAACATATTAATCAGACAGAGAAAAAACAAAGTATCCATTCTCATTTTTCTTTCTTCAGCCTTTATAGATACTGCATTTGCAAAGTCAAAGTGAGACCTATTATGAAGGGCATTTAAAGTCTGCTTGAATTTTTCTCTGTTTTCTCTGAGCTACTGAATAGAGGTTTCATATTGGATTAGATATTGAAGTTAGTGGGAGCTAAAATCATCTGTCAACAGCTGTATGATCAGACAGAGAGTAAATAGGGGCTGCAACTCTCTCTCCAGCTGAAAGCAGAGAGCTTTATCAGAAGAGTGCAGGAGCTTGTTTTTTTGTTTTTTGTTTTTTTTTTTTTTTTTTTTTTGGTAGCTGGGAGAAAGAAACATCTATGATGAATGTGGTAGTAAAATTGGCATTTTTGAGGTTTCTTGTGATTCATACTGGGGACACTGAGGTTTAGTTTGGTTTTTACCAAAAGCAGCAGAAGTCAAGGAAAGAGCGGGTATGTCTTAGCTGTCCATTAAGCCACAGAGAACTTCAGGCTCTTCTTTGAGAAAGACACCAGCAGGAGGCATAGTGAAATAAGGCACTGTAGATTAAAACTGATAAAAACAAATATCTCCTTTGAAATGCTTTAGAAAGTGCTGTAATACAGAAACAAAACCACAATTTTATCATTTTCTGGAAAAGGACTTATTTGTCCCTTCATATCTTTGCTTGGTTTTACCTAAAAAGAAGTTTGAAAACTCCCTGAGACTGGAGTTGGAAACCTCTCCCTTATCCCTATAGAGACATGCTCAATATCCCTGCTTTTTTTTTTTTTCTTTCAAGTAGTAGCAGGTGTATCATAACATCTAGAGCTATTTGCTTTTGGTTTCTGGCTTCAGGGCTGTCTGCTGAGTTGTTTTGAATAAGAATACATGAATTTCATAATGCCTGAAGCGGGTTAGGATGGAAGTGCTCATATTTTGTAGGTGTTATATAATTGGAGTTAAATAGAATGTGATTTTCTACTGTTATTTTTCTCAAGTTCTCCAACAATAAAATTGTTAAATCATGTAAACATATGCCATTATATCTATATCCTTAACTGGTTTGTATTTAACATTTCTTATTATACTAAGGCAGTTATATCAGAACCACAAACCTTCACTTTCTGCTCCAAACCCCACTCTTCAGCTGCTTAACATATTGTCCTTAATTTGGAAGAAGAGTTTGGTTTTTTGGAGTCTTCTTTGGAAGAAGAGTTTGGAAGAGTTTTAGGCTTTTCTTTTTATTGCAGTCACTATGGACTATGAAGTGTATCATTTGTCAGTATATTTAAATGAAAATGAAGTAATCAGGCATTGCCATCTGATTAGAAGATGGTGGTGTTGTGGGTTTTGACTTGTTTTTAAATTCAGCAGCAATATTTCATTCTGACTGCTGCAGCAACATATGGTACATAAATGTAAGAGCTTCCTTACAATTAAGGTTTTCCAAAGTATGTTTTGTTTTCGCTCAGTTTATCCACTGATAATCCTTGTGCTCTGCAGTGCTCTTTTATCACTTACAATAGAACTACTAAGTGGTACCTTGACTAGCTCATCACCTGAGTTTGTAGGCATTTAGTTTCTGTCTATCAACATGAATTGTTGACTTTGCAGTGCCTCACTATCCTTGACTGAGCCTATCTGTTGCTGTGCTGCAGTTCTGTATGTCCAGCACAGATCTTCTCAATCACCCTCATTCATCTGTGCACAATTTATTCATAGTTGCTGCTTGAACAGGGCCAGAGGCAGAGATATTCTCCAGGTGCAAGTTTGCATTTTGGATGATTCACATTCTCATTGTTCATCTGTTTGTGGGGTGGGCAAGCAGTGACTCCACTGCTGGAGTTAGTTTTGTTGTCCTGTATTGAAGGGACTCTACACCTGTGGAGAATTTGCTTCTCTTTACCATTACAGCTCTAACATTTCAGACAGTGGTTCCTGGCAATACAGAATTGCCTGGGTTAAGTTATCCCAGGCTTCTCTGATTTAAAATCACCACACTCATTTTACTTAGACTCTTTAGCTGGATTGAAGCCTGGTACTGAGCAGCAAATTACTTAACTACCTGATAGTAATTCACTGTTCATAGAAGTGTCTTGACAGTGAAATTCTTCTCTGGCTTGAAAACATTTCCAATTTTCTTTGTCTCCTATGCAGACTAAAATTTCTTGATTTATTCTTTTAGTCAAAGCTGGCCTTTAGTATTGTCATGCTGAAAGAGATAAGATTTAGGGGAGTTTTACTGAAGTTTGTTTTTGTTAGGTTGGAAGCTATCTCAAGAAATTGAGTATTTCAGTTAAGGGTGTAAAGTGCAAAGGAGCAAACCTGTGCATAAACAAACAGCCATTCTGTATTCTAACTCTGCATCAAGTCTCATAGCTGTTCTAGGTACTTGTTCAGTTTCAAAAAGATCTTAAAAGCGATGATCTTTTGTATTACTTCAGTATACGCTTTTGATAGATTTACTTAAATAACCTGCTCCTTAAGCTGTTCAGAAGTAATCTCATGATTTGCAATCAAAAAGATAAGTGATAGCAGCAACAATTTCAGTTAAATCTATCTCAGATGTAAATATTATTTCACTTATTTATTTTTTTTTTCAGAACAATCACTTCTGGGCTCAAATACTGTATTACTAGTATCTTCCTCAAAGGAATTTTTAAAATAAGAAAGAAAGGGAAAGAAGGAAAAAATGCCTGAATACGGTCCCTTTCAATATTTCTGAGCTGCTATGGCCTTTTCTTATTTTCTGTCTATATATGTATATTTAAATGTAATCTCAAACACACACAGCTTGGTTACAGCTAAATGTAACATTGATTTCCGTGATTCTTCAAGTGAATTTAAGAGGCCAGAAAAGCTTCTTTTCAAAGTATATAAGCTATTTCTCATAATTTTCAGGAGTTTATGTAGTACAAATTCCTGCAAATTTGGTGTCTTCCATGAGGCTGAGAAGCAGCCTCAGCAGGGGTGATGGTTGGCTACCACTTTTTGGATTTAATGAAGTTTTTTTGAATCTGTCTTGAGTGTTCATTTGATTCTGGAGTTCTACAAATCTGTTCATAATTGAACAGTTGTTTCTAAGCATGCTTAGTCGTCCTTGCAAAGCTTTTTATGGGCCCCTAGCTTGATGTTTGTGTGTGTATATGTGTGTATATACCCATGCAGATAAATACAACCAAATGATCCCATTGTGTAGTCTTTCTGCAGAGCTGGACTGGGAACCTTGGCATGCTGTGTGTATTGTATGTTAGGTTGTGTTTTTGTGATGCAACAGAACATTTTTTTTAACAAGACCATCAACCTGGAGTCTTGTAAGAGCTGTTCTTAGTCTAAATTTTCTTTCAACAAGTTCTTGGTTTGGTTATTTTTTTTACCCCTCATCAGTTGTATAGACCTAAAACAACTTTCAATAGTTTGGAGAATAAACAAGAAAGAGCACATAAAGAAGGAATGGAGCAAGATGGCTGCATACAAGCTTACAATTAAATTATGTGGATACAAGTAACATAAATTTGTGTCTTGTTGTGTTTAATGTAGCCCGAGTCAGACTCCCGGGTCAATGGTGCCTCCCCCTGTGCTTCGCCCCAGCACTCTGCCCTGGGCTTCCCACTGGAACAGGACACAAGCTCACAGTTCCATCAGACAGGTGAGTGTTCTGATCAGATAACATGCTCATGAGGCTGTAGATGACTACTGGATCGGTTTGTTGGCACCTTCTGGACAGATTTGTAAATCAAAAGGCGCAGATCTTTGCAATGCTTCTGCTCAGTGCAGCTGGAGGTGTTGCTTCCTTGCGCTTGCGGAGAGCTGCGGTATCCTAAGAATCCACGTGACTCTGAATTACAGACTTTTGTCAATAGACTCCTTGGTTCCAGCTGCTCTTACCAAGTGAATTTACTGGGCAAATCCATCCTCACTGAAAGGGGAACCAGACTTCATTGGACTGAAGTGGCCAAGAGCTGTTTGTCCTACAGTACACACATGGACCCAAGTAATCTGTCAGATACAGGACCAAATGTCCAAATCATGTTATCTACACTTGCTGTCTAATTTAAAAATTCTTATGTAACCTCTGCTTATCCTGGTATTTTGATGTTCTCACTCCCAAAAGGTTTGTATCTTTAGGAATAATACAGTATTTATGGGTAGAGGCTCTGCACATAAAGGGATTCTCTCCTGAAAGATTATTTTAAATTCTCTGGTATCAGAACTCATTAATTTCACAGTGAGTTAGCAGAAATAACTACAGACCGTTGCATGGTCAAAAGCAGAGGAAAAGAGAAAATAGTTTTCTCAAATTACCTAATGTACAAGTTCCTCCTGGTTTTGTTTTTAAGCCTTGTGTTATAGATTAAATATTATTTTATTTCTGTAAAAAACAGGAAAATATTCTCTTGCATACTGAACATTTTTCATTCAGCATTAACATATGTTTTTACTTTATCTGGAAAAGCATGGAACTTCTTTCAGTCTGATTTCCTGCAGTATGAAAGATGCTGTCCAGTAAAACTGCCAACAACACAGCCAGTTATGTTCCCTAAACATTCTTTTGGCTAATTTTAAGCACCATTTTTCAAAGAGATGGCAAGGGGGATTTTACTGAAATGGCTGGGACATATTGAATAAAGATCATCTAAAAGATAAATGTTGAGATTTTTTCGGAGAAAGAATGGTGTATTCACCCTGAAAGTTACATGACAAATCATCTGCAATTGGAGCAGAATTTTAATAGAGTAGCTATTGAGTTTAATTCCCTCATCTTCTCATTTTATTTATTTTAACTGTAAATGTTTATATACTGTTCCTTGCTGGCAACTTCTAGTTAATCCTGGATGCAATGGTTAAGTTTTAATGAAAGAGAAATTAGTTTGACTGCAAATCAATAATGTAACTTTGATGTCCTCTCCCAAGGCTGGCAATTATCGATGATAGTTCCTGCACATTACAAAGGTTTCAGGTACTGTTTTCCCTTGAGTATATAAAGGAGTCATTAACTGGAATGTTGGCTAAAAATGCCTTTTAGAAGGTTGTTGTCCTTCTTTTTTTCTCTCTTCTTGTTGCAAAAATGCTCTTTTTTGTTGTCATATCTGCAGATGACTTGTTAGTTCCACCTCATGATACCAACACAGATCTAACAGATGTTATGGAGCAAATCAACAACACATTTCCAGCTTGCTGCTGTAAGTTTAACAAAATATGTCTCTGAGAATCTATTGAATTTGAGGTGGTCTTTTGAAAAAAAAAAAAAACCATTCTTCTGGTATTGACTAGGAAAATAAATATCTCTGAAGAGATTTCTTGTGTAGATATGCAAGCTATATAATTCTGTCCCTTAAAATTCCTCAATAGACACTATTTGTGAAGGTAGATAAATGTTCTTGTTTTAAGTGGAAGCAATTCACTATAAGAAAAGCCTGTAGCTCAATGTGGAATTTTCAGCAGTGCCCAAATAAGGGGAAAGACATCTAGAATCTTACTACATGCTGATAAAAACTTTTTGTAGAACTTAATTAAATGTAGATTCAGAATTTCTGAATGCAGTTTTTGTAATAAAGCTTGGAAAAAAGTCCTTAGACAATTAGTCCTTAGCCTAATTACTGTACTAGTTATTAAATAGACCAGAGGAAATCTGTGAATGCAGCATGTAACACCTTTCCCTGCTTAAATGCATTGGAAGATAATATTTTATTCAGTGCCTATTAAAGAGAGATCAAACGGAAAACCAGCTTGATCCTATGCATGTCCTGCATCAGCTGACATACTTTTCCCCTGATCCTCTTTCCAGTATCACTGCACTTGCAAAAGTGAGAAGCTCTCTCATGTATTATGGTGGGTTTTGTAAAATACATTTATACATATACGTATCTCTCTCTATATATATATTTCAGCTCTTTTTGCCTTAGAAAAACAGTAGTGAAAACTTTGATATATTCTCAGAACTGTTGGAAGCTTCAAATGAAATGTAATAATAATGATCAGTTTTAAAAGGCAGAAGTCAGAGAGTGGCTGTTTATGCCCATTCCTTTTGGAAGCATCAAGATTCAACTCTATGCTATTTCATAAACTCTATGAACCCTGTTAAAACATCCCTTTTATCTCTTGAACACACATTGTTGCATCACAGAAGATGCACCTTGCGTGTTTTGAAAAAGCAAATTAGGTTCTGGCAAAAAAAGTCTTGTTTCAGCTGTCCTTTTTGATGAGTTCAACAATTCAGAGCCCCTTGTTCTGCAAACTAAGGATTTGATTCTAAGGAGCATCTCATTTGAGGTCAACAGCTAGTGCAGCTGCTCAGCACACCTCAAAGGTGTGTGTATATACAAATTGGTATAAAATGCAACTCAAGCATTTGTTCTTGGTTTTGAAAGTTACTATAAGTGACTATACACCTACATGGTCATTTGGCCCAAATGAATTTAAAGCAAATTGCATTGGGTTAGGACAATGGCTGTTCTCCAGGACTGTAAAACGAAAAAAAAAAATTCTCTGATTCCATGAACAAACACCTTGAATGAGACAGGAGAATACTGCAAGTGAAAACCATGGACCCTTCATATTGTGAATCTGAGCATTTAAGATTAAAAGAAGGCACAATTCCAAATTTCATGTGATTTTTCCCCATTGTCAGCTTAAACCACCTTGCCCCAATTAGTAGGTACTACTTATGTTTGCTCTCATTCAGTTATTCTATAATATCTTTTACTTGGGAGTAAATTTTGATTGACTGTCAGATTCATATCTTAAATGTTTTAGAAACCTGGAATGAGAATTGTTAGTCTGACCTTCCAAACAAAGTGCATTAGACTCTGAGTTTTGCCAAGGAATACCATGACAGACTACCCAAGTCCACATCTTTTCCTGTGGCCATTTGAGAGGGATCTGTTTTGCTGGCTGGACAATTGTCAAATCTGTTCTGTAAGACTGTAAATGATGTAGATTCCACAGACTCTCTAAGCATCACAGTATTCCTAACATTAAAGAATAACATCCTTAGACTCTTTATTGTATCCAAGCTCAATTTTATCAAAACAACCTTCATATGCAGCATCTCATGTCCAATTATAAAAAAAAAATAAAACCAGAAAGTAAAAAACTTCCTTCACAACCTTATCTTGTCTCTTCTGCCATAGCCACAGCCTCTATCAAGGAGTTACTAGCATCTGAGCCTTATGCAGATAATTTTTATCCCATTTTTACTGTTTAACAGAGATATTAGTCTTGCTTATTTGTTTTCATGGGTTTCAGGTTATAATTAATCTTGAAATCCATCTTTCTATTTATGTCAAATATCCTTTATGAAGCAATTGTTCATATAGTAAGGCGAGCAATGCTCATAATGGTGGATTTTGTTGGTTTGTTGGTTTTTTGGTTCTTTTTCTTTTTGTCATTCAGATCCACTGATCATGGAAATAATGCCCCTTTTTCCTTCCTTATTTATGTCATTGGTCCTCAGAAGTAAGCAGGTGTACAATACTGTGCAGAAGTCTTGTCTTTGCATCTGAGTGATGCGCAGAATAGAGCATTTTAAACAGATCATACTCTAATACATCACTCAGGGGTTTATATATGGCTATAGATGATGAAAATGAAACTGTTAATATTAACTATATTGTTATAATGCTATAAATTTGTTAAAAGAAGTTTATGAACAATTTCTAGTTAAATGTTTAGTCTTTTAAAGATCTCTTTTTTTTTTTTTTTTTCTTCTGTCGTATGTGTTTTCCTGATAATAACTTTGGTTTTAAACTGTCAAGATACAGAATCATGTAAATTTCTAACCTTTTTTTTTTTTTCTATTTGCAGCAAGTTTCACTGGGAGACCACAGGTATGAGACATATTTACATACTTGCGTAGGCATTAGAAATAAAGCCAAGCAAGTGAAAAGTTCCATTAGAGCAAAGGGGCTGGGGTTTTCTTTTTATTTACATTTTTCTGTAGGGGTCTATTTGGGACCTAATAGGATAAAACAGGAAGGCCAGATTACAGAATATCATAGGTAATAGAAAATTCTACTAGGTCAGGCAGCACCACAGGTACTATGGTTCTGCAGGTCTGTGTTGCTATCCAGATAGAACAAGCTTCCATTTATTTGGACCAAATAGTTTCAAGCCAGCATCAGCTTGCAAGATCAAAGCTGGTTCTTGCAAAGACATCCATATGTCCTGGTGCCCACAGCTCCACTTGCAGGAGCTGTGGGCACCAGTGCACAAGGATCAGGAGCCACACAGCACTGTAGGCATTAGGTTAAGCTCTCTGCAGTGAATAGGCAACCGCTTCAACAAGGACTTTAAACACTGCAGTATTGTACACTTGGATTTCTTTTAACTATTTGCCTCAGTTATTTGCTGAGTCTCAGGCCAATACATGTAAATTTTTTTTAATAGAGGGGTTTTGTAAGATGAGTCTCAGTCCTGAGCCCAGAGCAGGGAGGAGTTTCTGTGTGTGCTGACAAGTGGTGTTGTTTCTCATCACAACAGGCCATGTGAGGTGTTCTTGGGCTGTCAGCCAGTGCTTCTGGTGTGCAGTACAGCCCTGTCCTGCATCTGCCAGCCATGCGCTCCGCCTCATCACAAACCTGCACGGGGCCCGGGACACGCCGTGCGCTCCGACCGCGTGCTCCGCTTCAGACAGTACAACACTGAAGACCCAAAGATGAGGATCTTGTTTTTATAGTATTTTTTTTTTCCTTCTTCCCTTTCTATGCAACTGTAAATTAACGAGCAGTGGAATATTTGTCAATGATTTGTATAAATATACAGCCAGGGGAAAAGGGGCAGGGGCTTTATATACGTTCTTTTTGATAATCGTAAAGAGAATTGCATAAGGAGTTTGGAGCAAAACGTTACATTTATACATTCCTTTCAGCTCTTTGCTTTTGCATTGTAAAGTACCCTTAGTTATATTCTCACACATGTAATATTCTGTACTGATTATTTGTATGCTAACCATCTGACCACACAGATTTCAGAATATCCTTGCGTTGTTTTCAGCATTGGTATATGCAGTTCCCATAATCTGCATTATTGTTACTGGTTAACAACAATTGTCATTAGGTGCAAGATACAGTATTTTAATTCAATTAAACAAGGTAAACTCTCATTTCAAGTCATAATTAGCATCCTCATGTACCTAAGTGGTATTTTTAACTTCCTTTTTGTTATTTCCAGACAACACTCCATTTGGAGGATTATTTTTTTAAGCTTTACTTTACTTTGAATCGGGAGATAGCTAAAAAGAGGACTTAGATGATAGCTTAAGTTGGTTTTAGTAAGAACTAAGTTAGTGTAATCCTTCCCAACTTTGTTCAGAGACAAAGCTTTGCCGTTCCCTGCTGGGCCAAACTTGCTTCAAGTTTTGGAATTTACAGTCTATGAAGTGAAGCTCATTTCTGTGAGATCCCTTTCTTTTGTCTGCCTCTTGGAAATGAAGAGACAATTAGAAAGCCCTTTCCAATACTATTAGCAACAGAACTTTCTCCAGAATTGCAGTGCACATAGATATTATCATTTGGCATTGCAATCTTGCAGATCATCCTTATCTTTAAAATAATTTATTTATTTTATTAATTTTGATAAGGATAATTATGGGAAAGTATGTCACTGATCATCTGATCTCCAGTTTAAAGATTATCATAAGAGATTTTAATGCCTTCACAGAGTTTACAATGCTGCATGGACACTTGCTTTAATTCTAGGACATACCTTTAATTGGTAAAACTGCATGCAATATCTTTCATGTATAGTAAAGAGAAACAAAACTGTGTTGTTCTTAATTATTATTGAAGGAAAAAAACCCCTTATCTTAAAATGGTATTGAAAGAGGTGTAAAATTCTCTACTGCTACTAAAAAAATGCTAGGGGACATTAAAAGAGCAGGTCAGGAATTTCTAGTGGCTTTGTGAAGTTTTGCCAACGAGACTGTCCTGCACCCACAGTATTTACTCCTGAACTGCTGCTGCTCAAGGAGTGATTCAGGCACAGTGTTGACCACCTTCTACTGTTGGCACCAGTGCCAGTTCTTTCTGAACCCTTTGGCAAGTTATTTAACCACTCTGCCTCTGTTTTCCCATCTGTAAAATGGGGATGATAGTGCTTCCCTCTCAAAGGTGATGTTGGACTTGGAATTTCTACAGAGCTTTTCAGATGCTAACTAAGTGTTAGTCTTGACCAAGTGGAGCAAAGCTATCAAGGTGAGAAGAGAAGATGCTGCCTCCTATTAAAATGTAATGTAGTTATTCTGAGAAGATAAAACCCCACATTTTACAGAAGAGGAAAACCATGACCACCTTTCTACCTCAGACCTATCTTCATTAGTATTGGAAATAGCTTTACATTCTGTTCTCTGCAAAGTACTTGGCTTTTATCAAGCAATGTAATTCTCTAGGCAAAGAATCTTTAAAAATACTCCCAACATAAGTATAAAAAGAAATCAGTAGTGAATTTGGTTTTATTTTTGTTCTGAATATGAGGTTATGTATAAAGTTGTTTTTCTGCCTGTGTTTGTATGCATCCTTTGTCCTCTGCTGCCAAGTAAATGCTGCTTCAAACACTACATTGTAACATTCTTCCTCTGAGACAATTATAAATAAAAGGAATATATTGCAGTAACATGAGAAAAACTATGGAGTTCTTTCAAATGTTGTGGGCTTCAAGCATGGCACATCTCTTTGCTAAATGCTGAAAATTTCATTCTGAAGATTAACATGAGCAAGCTATGATTGTCAGTTTCTGTGTCCTAGCTTTTTCACTGTGTGGTTTGAGTTTATATAAATGAGATTAAGCAGTAGTTTTTTTTCTTCATAAATCTTGCATATTTTCTCTAGTTTTCCATCTTGAGTGATTTTAGTCTGGAATCCTTCTCAGTTTCATGACAGATAGTAAATCTGATAGCTGAGAAACAGACTGCTTTTTTTTTTTTTTTAATGTTCTGTATATGTTTTACAGAACAGCAATAATGCATGAAGCCCTGTCAAATAGGAGAACTGTAAATTAGTCTGCAGGTTTTTTGGTGGCTTTCAGTCGACACGCTCAGCTGAACCACAGCATTAGGTATTCATCAGAAAGTATATTTTCTACCTTGTGCTGCTTTCAGGTATTTGCATTAATGCAAGTTATGTTAATGACTGTGTTAGAATTGCTGCACTTAAAGGAGAAAAAAAGTCCAAAGCCCTAACAATTCTGTTGCCTTATCATAACACTTGGCATTGGTTTCATGTTTAGTTTTGGGTTTTGTTTAGTTTGTTTTTTTTTTAAACTCTAACAAATGTCAAACATAAGTGTCAAAGTGATGACCTTCTCCTTCAGTTTAGTTTTACATTTTAATTTTATGTCTGTAGAGTAGGAGGCAGCAGAAGAGAGAAGTGTGGATCAGTACCAGGGCCTGACTTCGAGAATAATTTATGAAAGTGTTCCTATCTACAAGTTGCACCCTCTGTACCTTGATTGCCAAGGTAGCAGGCACCAGGGTTCTGTGATGCTGTCACCTGTAAGGAAGGTACTCAGCTTAAAAAGTCATCCTTCAGTGCTCTGCCACAAAGGTCCTGGCCCTTGACATGGGGAACAGAATGGCACCCACTTCTCACCAGCCACAGGGATTTTCTCAAGGGTGCTGGGGACAGTGTGTGGCCACCTCTGATCCTCCAAGCACAATGCAATGGTGAGCACTCCCTCCCTTCTCCACCCAACCTTTACCTTTAAGCACTAACTAGCCTCCTGTGCTGTTATTTTGTCAGGCCCAATAAAGCCAACCTGAGAAGGATTATGTCCGAGTCCAAAATACACATCTATGAAAATATCAGGAGGGACGCCCTCCTGCACAGCCCAGAATGGATGGCATTGGTTGATAGCATATCAGTTTAAATTCTCATTAGAAAACACCCTTAAGCTGTATTATTAACATGTCAGTTCATTTTCTCAGAGAAGATGCAAGATTGATGCATCTTATTAGAATCAGAGGGTAGAAATCCTGCTATTGGGGCTTCATCTTCAGGAGAACTTTCACAGTAAAACAATCATCTTAGTATGGGTGGTATTATTTCTTTTTAGACCAAGAGAAGGCTCTTCACATGTTCAAACCCAAGGTAGGTAGATATGAGACACCAGCCCTGCTAGGTCAGAAATTCTGGACACAGACCATCAGTATGCACATGACAATTTGTGGCACCTCCCTGTCCTGGGTCAGGGGTTATGTCCTCTATTCTGTTGTTTCTGCAGTTGGGAAGAAAAAAACCAACAAGAGCACAACCAACCAAGAAATAACCTCAAAAAAGCCTACCAAATGACAAAATTTAAAAACCAAACAAATCTAAGTTCAGCCAAAGTAAAAATGTATTAGTGTAATAGACAAGTTTTGGATTTATGCAGAAGACCAAAATATTATTTTAAGCATTTCCAGTACAAATTACCCCTTAGGAAAGAATTTGTTCATTAGATCTATATTTTTTGTTCTCTACTTTAATATGGAGTTTCCCTAAGAAAATCCTTCATGAAGGTGGATTTTTTTGCAGCACTGCAAAACTGTAAAATGGATCCTGTCTCCTGTCACGCAGAAATGAAGATGTCATGCCATATGGCTGAGAATTCTGATCCTACAACAACAGCAATAAAATCAGTCTTACAAATCCTGGCAAGGTGTAAATTAATAACAGTGGGGTATGAAAAAGAAAAAAAAAAACAAACAACTTTTAGAGGGGAAAAGAATATTTGAGCAGAAGATTTCTTCTGCTAAGATTTCCTGCATCTTAGAAGCAAAAAAAGCTCTCAGTAGTCATCAGCTGCTGTGTTCCTCAAACAGTGTTCTTGAGGCTGGAAAAGGTGAAATCATTCTTGGCTCACATAGCTTTGGGAATGTATCTTCTGTCTTTAGTGCCACTTCCATAATGTGCCAGCAAAAATTTTAGTCCTTACAACTTAAATTTATACATAAGAAAGAACAGCTGTGTGTGAGTGCAGCAGCCACCTTTAGAAAGGGTAGGTAGTGTTTTCATCAGCTGCTTTTCTAAACACCTCTGAGACACCAGGAGTGGGCTGGCTCAGCTCATTTTCCCAAGCATCTCAGCACTGCAGCAACTGGTGCAGCCAACACAAAGGTATCATTTAAATTGAAATCTGCTTATTTAAAGTGAGAATCCAGGAGAGCTGCATAGAATTACTAGCTGTGATAGTCTTGAGTATATTGGACAGGAGAAGAAAATTAAAAAACCTCACACATCACTTGAGCATCTATGCTTTGTTATCTGTCCTCTCTCATGTCATCTCTGAATCTCTATTTACAGATTAACAACTCATGCTTTTGTTAGTCACTATCTTTATGCAGTCAGATAAACACTGAAAATGTCTCTATCACTCCCTTCCTCAGCTGGACCTGGGAGAGAAAATATAAGGAAAGCTCATGAGTTAAGGACAGGAGAGATCACTCACCTAACCCACAAATGAAGTTGTACACATTAATAAATAAGCAATCAGACAGAAGATCCAGTCCTCAGGATCTTCCTCTGTTTCCCATGACCTTCCAAATGTAATTAAAAGCAGTCTTGCAATGATATCAGCCAGTTCTCACAGTACTCCTGGGTATGTCCCAACACATCCCATGGGCAGTTTGTTCAGTACATCCAGTTTGCTTAAGTGTTCCCTAACCTGATTCTTCTCCACCAAGGAGGAGGGTATCTCACTTGCTCCAGACTTCTGGCCAGTCTTACTACTAAAGACTGAGATAAAAATGGGATTCAGTACCTTGGACATTCCTGTGCCCTTTGTCATCTTCCTCTTCACCAGTGGGCTCATGCTTTCCCCAGCCTGTTTTTTTCTGCTGCTGTACCCAGTCATTCTTTACACCTTTGTATCCCATATCAGGCCCCAGCTTTCTAACCCTATCCCTGCAGTATATTTGGGCAGTATATTTGTGTTCTTCTTCATCCCCAAACAGGCTAAAGCCTGCTCTCCTGAGGCCTGGGATGTGATCTTGCTTTTTGCCTTAATCCCTTTGGAATCCTGAGCACTGTCATCTCATGGTCACTGTAGCTACAGCAACCCTTAACCTTCACATCCCTTACCCATTCTTCTTTTGTGAATAGGAGGTCCAGCAAGATCCCTCCTCTCACCAGATTCTCAGTCATTTACGTGAAGAAATTGTCACCAATACACTCTAAGAAATGTTCCCTCCACAGTTATTATAACTCTTGCATGATGTCCCAAAAAAATCTTTTGCCAGAGAATTGCAATATGTGAGTAGAGGACCTTTTAAACACAGATGCTTTGGTTGATTTTGTTTAGTACCTCTGAAAGTATTTTGGCGAGCAGTTGTGAGAAGTCTAATGAATGGCAGCAACACCCAGACAAGTGAAAACATCCAGCTGTATTTCTGTCTCTCCCGTGCCAGCAGCCCCTGTGGAATGGAAAGTGTAGCACTGACCTACTTGTTTTCAACAGACTATTATTACAGCACTTACCAATTTTCTATGAAAATACAGACGTGAACAAATAGAAAACCCAAGTGGCTGAAACATGAGCAGAATAACAATGTTATTTCATCCCCTAAATCCCAGTTGCTGCAAAGATGATGCTTGTAGCCTGAACAGTAAAACAAGTGAAATGACAATAAACTATCAAAATAACAGTTGAGTTTATTACGAAATACAAGCCAGATTTTATACACAAACAAAGATATACCACAGTATTTGTCAGTCTGCTGCCTAGACTTGGAATTTCTTCCTCCTTAAAATGTCTGCTTGCTTGCTGTGACAGGAAAATTAGTGATAGCTGTAGCATAAGAGAATTATTTTGACTTTCATACTCATCTGATTTCTCAAAGTGCAGATTGTGCTACACATTTGGTAGCAAGGGGCTGAACTGTGTGTCCAAAGCTGGCATCAGCACCCCAGCCCCGGTGTCCCAGATAAAGGGGAGTAATCACTCCTTTTGATCTGCAGATTAGTTTTGTTAGGATGCCCTCCCTTTGCTGCCAGAGTACTCTGCCTTGGGACAACACACAACCATCCATGGAAAAATCAGTAGGTGATAGATGAGGCTGCAGCCTTCCAGGTTAACCCACTTAACTCAGAGCTTGGTAGCATTTGGCAAAGAAGTTCTTCTGATAACTGTTCACATTCTTGTAACTGCAGACAGTTTGGTTCTCTTTTCCTGCAAATCACAGTGCTTGTAACACTATTTAGAAAAATGGGATTTGGAGATAAATATTTCCTAACATGCCACTTACATTTAGCTGCTCTTCTTGCAGAAGAATGCCTTGCTTTCCCAGGCATTGACTCATATGTGGGTTTGATTGATCTCTTTCCTTCACAGAGACAGTCAAACTTGGAGCATTAAAAAGCCAAAAAAACATATATAAGCTTGTCAATGTTGTTGCACACTTTGTTACTTATGACATCTGTACCTTAGAAATTACGACTGAGTGGACAAAACCAGTAGACTTTCCATTTCTCTGCCCAAAGCAAGGGTCCCACTGAAAGCTTCTTAGAAAGTTCAACTTCAAATAGCAACTTGATGAATGGGACAATGTCATTACACACAACCAAGTTACACTTCTTAAATGATTACAAACATTCTCAAATGTCACCTCTTCTTGACACTGTTGATTTTAGGGCTTTTTAAGGTTAATATAAACTAATCCAGAAAAAAAAATCCATCACACCTTTCAAGAATCTTTGAAAAAAACATCAGGTATATACAGAACCTTAAGTCTGTCAGCCTTGTCTGCAGACACTGCATTTATTTATTAGTTTTTAAACCAGTTACAAAGGAAATAGAAGTTTATAGCACATCTGTTTCCACAGAGATTGGATAAAATATGGCAGTTTAGTATTTCTTCTTGATCTGTTTTTGCTTGGATAGCTGATATAAAGAGATGATTAAGAAAAAGAGTGGTTTTTTTCCATAGTTTCTAGTAGTGGTATTATGCCCCTCTCAAACAAAATGCACCTAGCAAAAAGTTAAATTACATGATGTGATTAAAATCAAGCTGTTACAGACCCATCTACCTTCCTTCCTAGACTGGCAGAAATGGCAAGGCAAACATCAAAAATATTAATACTGTAGTGAAGCAGATGTAAAAAAAAAATCAGTCCTGAGGACTTCCCCTCCAATAAGAAGTACCTCAAGTAGCAACACTGAAGATAACACGGCATTATTTCAGTTATGTACACACACACATATAGTATATTATACCTTTTTTGTATGCACACACTGGAGACAACTGTGTATAAAAGGACAAGATTATACCAATGAAAGTTTAATAAACATTTGTGAAAAATAAAATAAAATGCAAAGAAAAAGAAATCACAGCTGGCTCCCACACCATCTGCCTTGGCATCTCCCTGGGGCTCACCCCTCCCCATCAAGGGCAGTCTCCCCTCTCAGGAGAGGCACTACTGGTCCTGGAGGCTCCCACCCCATCAGACAGTCCAAAGCCCTGTCCTCCAAGGAGCAAGGCAAGAATGGGAATATCCCAGTTTAGGCTCCCCATCCCCAACCTGGGGCCACTTAATATTCTAGTTCAGCAACACTCAAAAGGGAAAGCTGTGTTTATCTGGTGGGTATTAGCAGCATAATGGTGGTAATTAAGTAATAATCATCTTAAAAATGTGCTCTTATCTTAGAGCTTGAGAAAGAACAGAGACTGAAAGCTGGGGATATTATCTCCTGCTTTAGCTCCAGGGGAGCAAGCACCGAATAAGCATTCATATCAAAGTCAGTAAATAATTTGGCCAATTACCTATTCCCACATCACCACTGAAGTTTCTTGATTGAAGATTGCAAACATTTATGTTTAGCCTTCAGCTCAGTATTTAGAGTGCCATATAGGAACTGAATCTGCATTAAAAATTTATCCCTGAGTTACTGCAATACAAATACAAAAAAGTCAATATAATCACTATTTATGTCTCTGTGATCGTGGACTTGTAAAAAACATTTCTGTGTTATCACAAACCATACATACAAGCACAGGGTCTATCATGGAATTAATTGCCCTTTCAGTTCCCAAAACACTTTGATTTGGCAGGGTGAAGGCAAATTTAATATACATGTTAGTATAGAAGATAAACTACTCAGTTTAGAATTACAGCAAGAAGTTTCAATATGCACTGAAATACTGAGTTTTTCTAGATGTTTCCTTGCTGCTTTCCTTCTCCCCCAAGAAGCCCTAAAAAATGTTTGAGGAGTAGATGGGCAGCTCCTTCCACTTCATCTCTCCTGCAGTGCACAAAGGGCAGAACACATTCACTCTGTTGCAGTCCAAGTGTGTTCCTTGGAATGACTCTCCCTCCTTCCCTCTGGTATTTCACCAGCACTATATTATACTGCACATACCTTTAGTCAGAGCCAAGGAATAGATTTGCCAACCCACTGTCTCCCTATGACATTTGCAATAGGCTTAAGCAGATTTAAAGTGAATGTATCTTCAAAGGCATCAGCAAAAGCCAAATTTCAAGAAACTAGAGTGCCAGTGAGTAGTTAAATACATTCTAGGCCAGAAATTTGCCTTTGCTGTAAGCAGACAAGAAAAAAAATAGAATTTCCAAGAAAAATTTAAAAAATGAAATCAAGTTGAATTTAAGGTAAATCAATGGCACTGATATGGCATTAGAGGGACAGACTTCTCAGAGATGCTCTTTCTGCAAGAACTCTAAAAGCAGACCTACAGACTAGCTGTGGGTCCTGGCTGCTTAGGCACTAAGAACTTGCCAACTTGGCTGCAGGTTTTCTGTAAGGGCAAGGGACTTCCTAATGGTAAATTAATTTCTTAGGTATTGAATTTCTCAACTTAAATCATTTGTATGGAAATAATAAAAACAAACAAACAAACAAACAAAAAAAACATACCAAAAGTCCACACCAAGAACTATACTGACAAGATTAAATAATCAGCAATGTAGGGCTCAGACTCTAAAACTGTTGTTCTCAAACACTCTGCCTTTGCAGAGTGCAGAAGGCAGCCTGCATCTGGAATTTAAGAATTTAATCACAGTATACACATGTTCATATCAGGGAAGAAAAAAAAAGTTTGAACCAAGAGAAGTCTAAAGAACACAATACTAATCCTGCTTGTGGAGTGCTTTAGCCCTCAGGTTTTTACACACCTTGCCCTATCTTTGGTAAAAGCCCTGTGAGTGTTAATACCTGTTAAAGATCCCCTTCTCATTGGTAGTGCATTCATACTCCTGGTGTTCTCGCCAAAACTGGTGGCACTTAAAAGATTTTCTTAATCTTAGAAACTTTGTATTTCCATTTTTTTCTTAGGCTGCAACTACAGATGGATGTTTGACAGTAATTACGACCTTGTTTTTTTCTGAGAGATTTTTATTCTTATCACAATGAAAATCTAAATTATCACAATGGAAATAAAAATTTTCTACTAGCTGTTTTCCTACAGCCCATTTTCATGAACTCCCTTATGCTATTAAAATATATCAATATAAACTACATTTAAATGACAAAACAATCATCACTCTAAACATCAATAACCATCAGGCATTCTTTTCTAATAGAAACAACTTCTAGGGAAAGTCACTTCATTCAAAAAACAAAACCTAAACTAAAAATCCATCAAATTTCCTGTGGAATGTCTGAACTCTTCAAATATGAAGAGTTCAGACATTCCACAGGAAAAAAATTAATTCCACTCCAGTCAAGAGTTTACTACTATCCACTAAACAATCACTTCTTGTCTGCATTGATTTAAAGCTCTCTTTACTAGTCCTTTTATAAGTTAAGTGCTCCCTGGTTTGTGTGTCTCACATGTATAAACTGACTCAGATGTTCAGGTTGCCATCCACGATGGCTTTTCTAACTGTTTACTACCAAGGAACACCAAAATAATTAAAGGGCTGGAGCATCTCTCCTACAAGGAAACACTGGAGAGCTGGGATTGTTCATCCTTGAGAAGAAGGGCACCAATGTGTATAAACACCTGATGGGAGGGTCCAAAAGGACAGAGCCAGGTTGTTTTCACTGATGCTCGGTGACAACACAAAGACCAATGGCCACAAGCTGAAAAACAGGCAATTCCCTCAGAACATCAGGAAAAATTTCCTTATTATGAGAGTCTCCAAGTGCTGGCAGAGGCTGCCCAAAAAGTTTGTGAAGTCTCTATCCATGGAGATATTAAAAGCTTTACAAGTTCTGGGTGGCACTTCTTGAGTGGGGAGGGGGTTTTGGATAAGATGACCTCCAGAAGTCCAACCTCAACCACTCCATGACTGAAAGTGTCTTAAGATTAAAAGCTTTTCTGTTTAGACTATTGGAAGGCTTTGTGCTACAAGTAAGCCTTTGTACACAGTTAAAAAATAGTGAAGTATGAAAAAAAAAATATCGGTCAATGAAGTGCTTTCTAGAAAGAAGCAGGAAGCCTTTTCTCCAGCTATTTGAATTACTGCATCAGATTTCTAATAAATCTCCTTCACCTTACCTTGCTGACTTCATACAGCAGGAAAAAAACCAGCCTTTCAGCCCTTGTCTTTCTTGCTCTTTACTCATGGAAAGTCTTTGCCTTCCTTTTCACTAGAGTAGATCCTGAACATCAGTGTATATTGGGAAGGAGGCAGTATCCAAGACTACCAGTTGCCAAAGTTACAAAATTGCTGGTATAATTTCATATACCCATTTGTATTTGGCATGGAGAGTTTAATTCAGATTTATTTTTCCCTTTGTACTCAAGAGCTGCTCAGCCACCCAGCTGGTGGCTCTCAATGTCATGTGCATGTATTTCACCACTAGTGACAGTGAGGCACACTCTTCCAGCCACCTCTCCCTCAGCCATTCCAGGTGCAGCCAGAGCTCCTGGAGTCACTCCTCTGGAAATTGTTCAGGACTATATAAGAGGGATCCCATTCCAGTAAAAAAAAAACCAAAAAAACAAAAAAAACCCAAANGTGCATGTATTTCACCACTAGTGACAGTGAGGCACACTCTTCCAGCCGCCTCTCCCTCAGCCATTCCAGGTGCAGCCAGAGCTCCTGGACCCAGTCACTCCTCTGGAAATTGTTCAGGACTATATAAGAGGGATCCCATTCCAGTAAAAAAAAACAAAAAAACAAAAAACCCAAAAAACAACAACAAAAATCAAAAAACCAAAACAAAAAAAACCCCCAAAAAACAAAAAAAAACCCAAACAAAAACAAACAAACCCAAAACCTACAAAGTTTTCAGTTTTTGAGAAAGTCTCTATAAGCAAGATAATGAAAGTGCAAAAGATGAATAAAAGCATCAATTCCTACTCCAATATCTACATTGTCAGTTTTGTGTTTCAGTATCAAATTGATAGACAAACACTGTGCTAATATAGAATGAAACTAAGATTACTTTTCAGTCAAGCACCTGCCTCAAGCAGTTTCTCTTCCAGGAAGCCAGATCTCTGCCATATGGACACACTCCTAGGAGGGAGGGAGGCATCTCAAGGCAATATCAGGTCAAAGCCTGGGGAAGTCAGCAGCCTTGTGCAATGCCCAGTACAGCTGGACAAAACTAAGTAGTTTGAGGGTCTCCTTTTCACCTGGGCTCCAGAGCATCAGACAGCTCTTCAGCAGAAAACCTTCCTTTGCAAAGGCCCAGCTGGGCCCTGCCTTAGCACCCTGCCTCCAGCTTACAACCAGGATGCAGCTCTCAATGAATTCTATTGAAATGGCCAGGGGGAAATAACAGCACCATTCACACTGAGCTGTTGCTTTCCAAAGGTGTTACAAAATTAAATTATTCCATTTTTAAGTCACAAGCACCCCCTCAGTTCCTCCTACTCTTCTCCCTGCTTGTCCAAAATCAAGCCAAAACCCAAAAGACCACTCAGTAAAAAACTGTGAGAAAAAGTTCTTCAGGTTGAACTTCTACTGTGCTCTTGAGAAAATTAATATCAGGTTAAGCCTCAGGCATTGCCAGATTTGCCAGTTGTGAGCTGCAGGTCTTTAAAATAAAGATAACAAAACCACAAAAGAGTCCACTGAAAAGGCTTCTCCCCAGCCACTTTAGTGCAACCTGAGAGCTGTCACTGAAGTACCTGCACTGCAAATATCCACATTCAAAATGGAAAGGAGCCAAAACCCAGCACTCTTTGACTGTCATGGGAGTTTTAAGAGGGTTCAGACCTGATTGCTACAGTATTGTAAATTAGAGACAGTCTCTTGGCTTTCACACCATTAAAAGTTCACAGCTATGAGTGCTTCCAGAGTGGCTCTGGCTTCAGGAATGTCATACTCAGAGGAGTAGCTCTTATCACCTCTTTATTTCAAGCCAATGGGTTTTTGATTTTGATGTTTTTGAGAAAAATACAATATTCCTCAACCACTTGATTTGTTATCAAATCCCAACCCCTACCTAGAAATCTAACATGATTTGATCTGAGTACAGGCTGTTTATTCTATCTCTATTACTCATAAAGCCTGAAAGGAATCAGTTTTTGCCCTGCAGCAGCAGAAAATCTCTGGATCCCCCAACAGTTTATCATCTACTTTTGTAACTTTATCCTGTGAGAGATCAGGCAGCTACCAAAACCAGAGCCCTCTTGTACATTATTGAACTTTGCAAATCATTAGTGCTAGCATCTAAAACTACAAACTACCAACAGCCATAGTGACAAACAACATGAATTTACTGCAGTCAGAGAAGATTATGTTCAGCTTTGACTCGAATGTTTTAAATAAGGGCCGTAGAAGCAGGCAGTACTTACCTTCTCTCTCTTGAAGGTGAAGGGGAGAATCTCTGCCTCAGGGACACAACTTCTCTTGCAGCCACTGAATCCCTCCTGATCCCATTCCAGAGTGGGCTGCTCCCCTCTGTCTTCCCCAGTCCTTCAGACTCCATTGCTATCACCCTCCCCATCCCACAGTACAGCAGAGGCCCATCTTACAACCATCATCAACTTTACCCACCCCCCGGAGGGGATGCTTATGTAGAAACCAGAGCAAATAAAGAGCAACATGAGCCAGTGAAGCCTAATTGCTGCTCCACCAGGCACAGCTGGGAAATAGTTGAGCCATCCCAGCTGGGCTCAGGTCAGCTGCCCTCACTCAGGGCTTGTTTGAACCTCAACAGCTCTTGAATGCTTGCAGTACTGGTCCTGTCTTTGCTCTTCCCTAAAACAGTTTTGTTTCCTCTTGTCCTGGTTTCAGCCAGGACAGGGTTAATTTTTTTTGCAGTAGCCAGGAGAGGACCAGACTATGGGTGTGTGGCCAGGACCCAGATTATTTTTTATATGATATCATCAATTGCCATAACAGGGGAAGGGGACTCACTGTAGCTTCCAAGGAGAAGGGTGTTCCTTCTCTTATTAGTATTGATACTGCTCATTTTCTTTTCCCCTTGGTGCTCCCAGTACATTGCTCTATCTCAGCCCATGACCTTTACCTTTTGTGCTTCCAACTGGAACAAGCAGTGGGCCTGGTTTTAGTGGGGATACTGAATTGGAGAATACAATTCCTAAACCATGGCACCTGTGTGTTCCTGGCACAACTTCCTTGTTTTCTGAGGGAAGGGAGAGCTGCTGGCTGAGCTGCAGAGTAAAGCTGAATCCCTGAAGTGACTGAGGCAGAGGAGAGATGTATAAGCAGCCTGGTTTTGATGTCTGGGAAAGCACATCTTGGTCCTATTAGAGGACACCTCAGAGAAGGCAAGCTTTCTGCCTTTCTCAGCAAATGTCAGATGATTTTTCCACTATGCTGGCACTGCAGTGCCCCTGAGTTTTGTGCCAAAGGTTCCTGACCAGCAATGCTCACTGTAACACTGCTTCAGCTACTCAAAACTGACCCTTAATTTTAAGAAGTTTGGTGCTGGATTTGATTATCTTTTATTTTATCTCTGATTGTTATTCTCCTGAGGGTTGCTTAAACATGCTCCTAAGGATGAGGTTAAAAAGACAGCACTGAAGATAAAGACCTTCATGGATTATAATCTTAATTTGGCAAGTCTAAATTCCACTGATCTAGATTCATTGAATATAGCCTAATCAAGTAAAACTTGTTACCTGGGAGGTACAAATTACACATGTATAACATAAAGATACAATTTCATTTTTCACTTGAAGTCTATAAATGTGAATTGCATATTTCTGTTGGCAAAGAGATGAATAAAAATTACAGAGTTAATCTGAAAAAAGTTCCAAGAAAACACGTCACCCCTATATCATGTAAACTACATCTGACATACATTGCAGAAAAAATATTTGTATTATAATATTTTCACATCTACAGGGACATGAAACATCCCAGGGGCTTTTTAGTGTTTCTTCCTAAACACTCCTCCTTGGAATGGAGACCAGCAAAGCCTCAGATGTGTCAAAAATGCTACAGAAATATTCTGAACAGGGAAAGGCTGATCCAATGAGCTATTCTAAACCTGAAATAAAGTGCTGGTTTAATATTTTCAGAAGCTCTGGGATGAGTTGGTTTGCTGTGTTTGTTTCATGCTGTGTAGCATCTCAGGAGTCAGAAGTATATGCAAGGAAACAGATGAGGCCCAGCAGATTCCATTGGTCTGAGAACTTGAAGCACACTATTCTGGTCACTCCAGAGCTGGAAGTATGTACTAGAGCTTGGGAAAAGAACAACCCAGTCTTTTCCAGAGCAGTAGATCCTCCTACTAGGTATAACCAGCTGTTCCATGCTGTTCCAACTAGCTGCCCTGCAGGATTAATGGATGGCAATGCACTTTGTATGTGTTTTTTTTCAAATGCAATAGGGTTTAGAAAGGAGTACCACTCCATGCTCCATTGTATAAGTAAAGACTTCTCATTTTCTGTGAATCATTTTCTCCTTAGCTTAAAAAACCTCCCCAATTTAAATTTTACGGCTGGAATTATTGTTCTGCATTGATGAGATATTCTTGTAGGACAGAGGCAGATAAGATTAGGTCAGCCTCTTAATTTACAAAACCCATTATTCAAGGATTTCTCACGTAGGTATAACAGATATTACGCTAGATATTGTATTAGATATGTGCTGAAATGTGGGTAGAATAATTTTTTTTATTAGTTAAAAGAGAACAAAGAGGAAGAATGGCTGAGCTGTCAGGTTGTGTTTGGCGAACATTCATTACTTCTTCTCTTGGTCATTTACTGTGTATGAACAATGTGTTCTTACCTGTGTTTCATCCCAGACTCCTAAAGCTGGGAGCCTGCTGATGCCTAAAATGCTCTGGTCTAGAATACTACATTTTGGAAGTTTGTTGGTCAAAGAATTACATGTAGGCTTTGTAGTTAAAATGAGAAAATCCTGGATGATGAATGTGGACCAGTACTCTACACAACAGCAGACAGCAAGAAGACCAGCTGTGTGCTAGAAAGGAGTTTACTTCTTCCTTGCTGAGAGCAATGCAGTGCTTGGTGCTTCAGCACTCAGCATGGCTCTGGGGACATGCAGTGACGGTCGTGCCACAAGGTCTGTGTGCCCAGGCCCGTACCCAGCAGGGCTGAGCAGGGCTGGTCTGTGGAAAGCTGAGATCCAGGGTTCCAACACGTTAGCCTGGCAGGTGCTGACATCTCAGGAGTCAAACCCCAAACAGCCAAAATGCAGTAGATGCTGTGCAAGGGAGGATCTCAAGCAGAGATCCTCTGGCTGCAGCCAGATCTGCGGTGCCAATATTACCAATGAGAGCAGTGCCCACCTTCAGCAGAGCAGCTTGTCAGTCTCATTCTGATTAGGGGATCCCAGCACTGTTGCTCCTTGCTTTCACAGTGCCTGCTCTGCAGAGACAGATGTACCACTTCTCTGCAAACTCAGGGAGGGAAGTCGGAACAAAGCCACCTCTTGTACTCCCTTGGCTCAGCAGTGCCAAACTGCCAGAGAGTGGCAGTTAGTCACACTCCAGTAGAAGTCATCTGTGTCTCAATACATAATGCATCGCATTTTTAATTTTTAGAGAGGTTTTTATACCATTATAAGTACAGACAAGAATCCCATGTGATTTTTAAAAATCATTTTGAAGTCTGCAAATCTCATGCACCCTCTTCAGCATAGTTTTGTCCTGCTAGCAGGGGTCAGAAAATGTCACAAAACCAAATTAAAGTATCAGGCAGAGCAAGAGCTGCATGTTACCTGGAGTCCTCAGGTGCTCCTGTTGTATTGTTCACCAGGAAGCCAGATGTGATGCTTTCTGGTAAAACCCAAACATTAGCTAGATGTCCCAGGATTTTCATATGGTTTCATCATACACATATATCATCTTCACACATACAAGTGAAGAAACAATCTGGAGCAAATGTCTTGTTTTGACTGTCTGGTTAGTGCTAGCTCTACTTAGTAATAGAAGTCATAGGACTGGTAAACATTGCTAATGTTTATGATAGGAGTCCTGCTTGCTCAGTGAGCACCAGAGTTAAGTCACATCCTTGGAGAAACTGTGTCATTTGGCTCCCGGCTGATGTGTTACACATACTCTGCTCCCTCAAGATGCTTGATGATCCATGCTAGTAAGCTTTTGCAAATAGGATAAGGGTATCACTCCCTCTGCATTCAAAGAACTAACACAGGAACCACTTTTGGAACCACTGCTTTATAAGCAATGACTACAGAGCGAGGACTCTCATTACTCCTGGTTTTTAGTTTAAGGATGATGTGGTTGGATAATTGAGAGTTTTCATCTCTGCTTTGGACAGCATTTTGCCATTTCCTAGGAACCCTCTGCTGTGAAACTGTACCAATACTTACAAATCAGCAGTGACAGCTCTGCTGATGCTGACAGGATTGTTAGAGAGCTGCTGTGTACGTCAGTCACTTCCCTCTTCTATGTATTTTCTTTCTGATGGAAGGACAAAATGTATACAATAAATGCTGACTCTCTTTGATTGGCCCAACTGGTGACACTGCCTATACAGAAGGAGTTGTGAGAAAATTCCTTTAAAATCAGATATAGTTAAAAGTTGTATTGATTGTCAATTATTTAAATTAAGCATCTTCAGGAGTCATTGCTGCACCTAAGGCCAACAACCATGGGGAGGGAGGTGAATTAACAGAACATGAGCTATCAAAATTAGTAGGCTGTTCAAGCCACTGTTGTTGCCATGTCTGGTGAACTGAAGTGTTAACGAGTCTGAAGACCCACAGGGTTAATGCAAATTACCACTTGCATATGATAAGGCTCTACCTTCCAGGTTTCCTAAAGCAGAGACTGCAAATTAGATTTACCAGTTAATATAACTATAAATGTTTCTTCTTTAATCAATGTTCATGTAGAGATTATTTTGACTGAAATGATAGGTACAGAAGAGTTGTATAATTATCTTAAAAAGTAAAAAAAAAAAAAAGGTAATTGTTCTTAAAGCAAGTCAAACTTGTGAAGAATATCCAACATAAGCTTAATTTCAGGCAATTTTGTTCCAATTACTGGTATGTATTTAGAAAATATCTCCTCAAATTAGAATTGCTTTAGCCTCTCAGTTCAACTCCAAAACATTTTCTCTGATAGCTTCACTTCATATTTTAATTGATTGGCAAATTAATGCAAGCTGTAACTGAGATAATGTTGCAAGGCAATGAAATCAGGGGTATTGAACATTTAGAGCAAAGATGCTAGGTTTACTGAATTTTGAAGCTTGACTTGTTTTTCTTATTCTCCTGTAATTTCTTCTATAATTTACATTCATATGGACTGGTACATTTTTCTATTAATTCTTGTTACCTTACATTGCTGAATATTTCTGTAACTTGGAGACAATTGCACTTCCAACCAGAGAATGATTTCTTTCAGCCAGTAGATACATTGGATATGAAACTTCTAACAGTTGTCTTTAGTTTCTGTTTACTTGATATTACACTTGTCAGAGGTGTCCAGGAAACAGCTGCCAGCTTCTGCTCCACATGGGAACATGGTTGCTGCCACAGCACTATGGAAGAAGTCCAAGGTCAGAATCTTGTCCTGGCTTCACCAGTTTAGTAAAATGATTCCTAGTTGAAAATCCCCCTCTTACCTTTATAAATGGGATGTAGGCAACAGTGAGATTTAAATCACAATACCTCTTCTCAAGCAGAGAGTAAATGCAGGAGGTTCCTTTCTCAAAGACGATCAGTTATTGGTGTGGGTTTGGATGCTCTGGCTTTTACAGTGGCACTGAGCAGATGGTGGTGATTAAACACTAATTATCAGTGCAGCAAGTTAGGGTCCTTGAAATCAAGTTACAGCTGTGCATCAAAGCTGTCTCACCCGTATAGCTGGTCTGAAACCTGCTTCACTGTGAAAGTACCACAAAAGGTGTCCCTGCACGTCTTGGTGTCAGCAGCTGTGCTCTGCTGGGTTTTGCTTACTACAAACAAAACAGCCATCAGAGTTAAGTCTGGAGAGGGAGTTAAGATTGCATTATGTCCCCAGAGACTAGGTATTAATATTTCTTTTACCAGCAAAAGGTGCTCCAAGCCTCACACCAAAACCCTGCTTTTACTTTCCTTTCTTCCCTCCTGAAAGAAGGATAAACTAGGGCCTGCCCACTTGTTGGTTTGCTTCTGACAGGACTTTGACAGCCTTGGACACAACAGATTATACCTGTGCCTCAAGGTATAATCCACCTACCCAATTTCAGAAAGCCAGTTAGGAAGTAGGGTAAAAAATACAACTAGAGGAATCTAGAGGGGAAAAGACACCAAAAACACCTTTGCTCAGTGTGGAATTGCTTATTGCAACATGCAGAGAAGTGGCTCCTTAGTCAGCCAGCTGTCTTTGAGTAAGGGAAGAGGAGGGGGATGGAGTTCTGGGTCAGTGGAACTGGTGGTCTCTATCAAAAAAGCCACTGGAGGAGGCCTTCAGAGCCAGGTCTGCTGCTGGTGAATGTGCTTAGTAAACCCCCAGTGCTGCTTCTCAGTATTTGTATGTCAAGGATGCTGAGAAATGCAGGGGCACTTGTCCAGTACACTCGGTACCACTAGTCTGTGGGCAAAGAGTGCACTTCTACTCTAGGACATTTTCTAAACAAAATAATGAAATCCTTTTGCTTTCCAATGGCACATTTGGTGCAAGGGGGGAGGGAGGTGCCTTGTGTGTACTCAGGGTGTTAATGCAGGCAGCCATTCAAGAGAAACAATCATCTTTAATGCCTGCAGAGAGGGGTGCCAATCTCCAGTGAGAGAGGGCAATGTACCATTCTGTCAGTCCTGTTTGGCAATGCACCATTCTGTCAGTCCTGTTTGGCAATGCAGCCAGCTGCTTCCCACACCACCATCTCAGTGCACTGCCAGCACACAGGACATCTGAAACACCACAGTCATGAATAATGCAAAACATTCCTACAAGAGACCTAAGCCACTGTGATGATGGGAAGGAACAAGATGTGGGAATGCAGATCTAAGGCAATCAAATATCTTTGAATCTTTACAACAAGGATACTGTGATGAGGGGGGTACATTAAAATTTGTTTTAATCTAAAGAGGCAGTGCAAGTATTTGCAGTGAATTATTCATAATCACATATCACTGCATGGTCTTGGAACAGATTTTCAAGCAGGAATCTTCTCCCATTGGTCTGTTACTGGAGAATTTCCAGAAGGCTGCAGTTTTGAATTGCTCAGAGTTACATGAAGTGGTAGTTCTTTCCTTAGCTTATAAATTAATTCTGATCACCAACTCAATTTATAACCTTTAACTTCTGAAACACTTTCTTCTACAATTCATTCCCCACAGTGTTCATCTGCAAGCCTACTTTATAAGTATGTATATATATATAAGCAATATATATAATTTAGGGATGAATTTTTGTCTCTTAACAGCCATCAAAAAATAGTAAGTTTTTTCTCTATTAAGTGTGATTTTCTGTTTGTATAACAGGTCTTTAATAAGTCCAGTAAAAAAGTATTCCTGAATCCAGTAATATTACAACAGCTGATAGCTGTTTTTACTGTAATTATCTGGAAAAACAAAGATTTGGATCACCACATGCCAACCTGGCTCCTGTTTGTGACTCTTCCACATGCAAAGTCTCACCAGAGATTTGCCTTGATGTTTTTCAAATTGACCTGAATTTTCATATCCATATTTAACTGCAAGTACACAAGTATTAATGCGAAGGAGTTGGAGTGCATTTTATTCAGTTCACATCTTTAATTGCTAGGCTTACAAAAAAGACTTTTATGGATGGAAATACTCTTAGGAGTTGTATAGAATATGTTCAGTAAAGAGTTGTTTGTTCCAGAAAGTTGGTGCAAAATTTTCACACTGCCCTAAAAATCCCTCAAACTCTAGACCCGATTTCATTTCTTTGCTTACTCTGAAGATCTTTCTAAATGCTGGCAACACTTGCCATAAATTTAAAGGTTGCAGTTAAATTATTTTATAGCTATCCTGTTTGTTCTATCCACTCCATCTGTTAAGCAAGTGTTTTATTTTTCTCTCAAAATGTTCTATAACTCTTGGAATTTTAAGGATTTCAATATTTTTAGTGTGGTACTCTGTATAAAAATCTCTTAAGAATTTGGACCATATCAAAATGCTTTCAGAAATGCATATCACAAAGCATGCACGATGTGACACAACTTTCTTGGAGTGGCTCTCTGTGGCCTGTGTTGAGCCTAGGATGCACTGCTATTTTTACCAGAAGATGTGATTGATCACTGAAATAAACTACAGCAGCAGGTTCTCTGTTTTCTGAAGTCCTGAAATTGAAACTTCTGTAATACATGGAACTAGGTTAGGTGGTGCTTCCAAATGTTAAACTGAGTGGCAGCCCCTCTGAGATGGCCCTGTCCTGTTAATTCATTGGATTATACCAAAGCAAAAGTGCTGTTCAATCTCCCAGGTGACTTTTGTTTCACTGAGAAGATTAAGCAGCCACTAGACAGTGACTTACATGCTGAGAAACTACCAAAAATCCAAGTGCAGACATACAAATTCTGTGTAATACCTGACTTCAAATTAAACATGCAAATATGCTGGGAAGCATAAGATTAATTCAGATTCAGAGTACAAGTGGAGAAATTTCAGGTGAGTTTAAAAAGTCATTTGAACTGATGCTGTTAGTAATTGATCTAAATTATCTCTAATGATTTACTGTTAATTTGTTCTGGACAAAACCAATGTTTGCCACCATCGGCTAGGGAAGGAACAAGGGGTTTTTTTTTCCTGTTTCTTTGCTGAAGGAAGCTTTTCTGCAGGACAAATGAAGACTTTTTTTAGACTCCTCTTCTCTGTCTTTTCTAGTTCACTCCTCAACATATTGAAGAATTCTGGATTTTTCTTTTTGTTAATGGGGCCTCTAGTGAACCTAGTATGATAGCAATATGGAGCATCCGATTGTTAATTAAGAAATCATTAACACAAGGTTTCAGGGTTTCTGTTTTAACGAGACCCCCTGTTGATTCTGGGCACATACTGCCTCTTGGTTTCCTTTTAGGAAGACTGTAGAAAAATTCCTATGCAGTTATAACTGAACTTTAATTTTGTCCTGGTGTCTGGGGTGTTAATATTTGATCATAGATGTGCTACCAATAATTGCAAAGGAAAATCGTTGATGGAAAAGCTGACAGCTGTTTACAGCAAATCCTAATGGTGTGTCCTAGATTAGCAGGAAAGCTTGACACATTGATGTTTAAGTCTTTTTTCATGAATGTTTCATCACTAGCAGTAATAAGTCTTTGTACGTCAATAATTTTCTGCTTGAACCCTCTGATTTTCTTCCAAATTAAGTCATAGTCTCACATGTGCTATCACCTAAATGCCAGATGCTCAAAGCCATTTAGGCATATCTGTGCTGACTGTCACAACACAGCAGCTTTTAAGGTGCATGGGTTTTGCAGCAGAACTCATGAATTTGTCCTGGGTAGATTGGCTCCTGGGGACAAGGATTGGTACTCAGGGAAGGAGTACATGGCATGCAGGGAGGGAGTACATGGCATGAAGGGAAGGAGTACATGGCATGAAGGGAGGGAGTACATGGCATGCAGGGAGGGAGTACATGGCATGCAGGGAAGGAGTACATGGCATGCAGGGAGGGAGTACATGGCATGCAGGGAAGGAGTACATGGCATGCAGGGAGGGAGTACATGGCAGCCAATGGTACTGAGTACCGTGTACAGCTAGCAGTACATGGGACATAAGGGGTGCCCAAGCAACCCTACAGAGCAGATGTAGGGTGAAGAGACACATGTGGCTGAAGCCTTGCTGGGCTGCTTGGCTCACAGATGAATGAGTACCACTGTGAGCCTGGCACCAGAGCTCTGATCTCCTTCACCCTCGAAGCCAACATCCCCTATTTGCTTGTGGCCAAGCACCTCACACTTTTTGTCGTACCACTGAGTTGTGTCAGGGTGCATGGAGGGCTGGCTGCTCCCCAAAGGCAGATGAGATGGGAGTTTAAGTGACCGATAATTGTAACAGCCCCAAGCAGTGCAGGGAGGAATAAAGCCCATGTCCTGACACTCACCTGGAGGCACCCTCTGCACCCTCCTGGTGAGAGCTGACACTTCATAGTGGAGGATACAGGACAGAGGCACACTGAGCCTCTGCACTGCTGAACTCTTGGTTGTCCACCATGCTCCAGCAACTCACTGACAAAACACATGGTGTGTTTGTTGGGAGACTGGAGCTCTACTTGCCTTAAAATCATTCACAAGTTTTTTTGCTACCTTTCAAATAGTGCTCCTTTTCCCCTGTAGCAGGGGAGAAGAGCCTTTCTCCATGCAGTTACTGTGCTGTCTTCCATGGCAGTGCATGCAGTTCAAGGTATCAGACCCTGTGGACAGAAGAACTGCAGTTAGGTCCGTAACCATAAAGCCACCTAGAGTGAGATTTTTTTTTATGATGATTTTATTACAGATTTTTCAATTTAGCCCTTAAATCTTCATATTGAGTATTACAGCTTCCATTTGCTAGGAAGACGCCTTCCCAGGCTCAAAACTCAGAATAAAAAGCCTGAGACTTCAAATATCAAAGTGCAGCTCTTACTTTCTTTGCTACAAAAATATATAATAAATTATTTTTAGACACTTCTTTTGACCTTGTACAGGATAGTAGGTGCAGAAAGTGACTTCTGAATACTTAAAGTCCCTTTAATTACTTGCATGTCATGTACTTGTGAATGTGGAAGTCCAGCTGGTAGAACAAGAGACAATAAATGAGAAAGTGTTTAGCCTGAAGCCTGAAACTCATCATGGGACTTACTATGCAAACCAAAGCTGCAGCAAATAAGTCAGCATACTTTCAACACGGTTGGGCTTTATTAGTCAAATTTAAAAGAAACTTTCCAAACAAGTGGGTATTTATAGCACATAGAACTTTAATTGTAAGCTCCTGTTGCCCCAGGTACATTATATTTTTTTTTTTCAGTATCATATTTTCTTCATCTCAGCCCCAGTTTCTGATAAGGAACCTTTATTTTTCAGATAGCCTTCACTCTCAGGTAAATCAACTATCCTGTAGCTACAGGTCACCTTGTGGATTTATTAGAGATGAATCAATTAATTGTATCTTTAGGGAGAAAACTGGCATAGAAATGAGGTAAGAGAGTAGACAGGTGCAGTGGTTAACAACCATGAGAAAAATTTCTTCTCTCTTCTCCTTCACAGAGTTCCTATGTAAGCTGGCAAGGCACATGTCAAACTGCCCACAGTTATACCTGCATCCCTTAAGCTGATGCATAAGTGAAAAATATGATGAAAAAAGTTTCTGTAACTTCCATCTATGCCAAAGACAGTGAATGAAAAGTATAAATTAGCCTCCTCCATGCAGCCCTGCTCACTTTGCCTCGAATGGTCCCTGGCTGACCACAGCCATTTATTTGTTTCAACAAATAAATGTAGGACAAGCACCCTTGTTTCTCTACCCTGACCTATGAAGTAAGGACATGCTCTGGCTCAGGTTTTCAACAGGTCAGCACTGAGTTTTCTTGCTGTCCTCTGCTTCCTGGCTGTTACTGCTGCAGGTAAAAAAATATACTTTAATGCCTGCAGGGCATCTGGTAGCCAGCCTAGCCCATAGGGTTGGGTGGAAGAAGCTGCCATTCAGAGGAATTTAAAAGCAGAGGGAAAACCAGGAAGAACCTCGGGAGTCTGAAAGGATTGCAAGTCAGGGTCTTGCCATAAGAACAGTAGGTAGTGTGGGAGTGAGATGAGGAAAACGGGGAAGTGGGAAGCACGGTGACCCACTCAGGGATAGCTACTGCTACTCACACTCCACTAGCCATGTGTAAAAAGCAGCGTGTGATTGAGTTTTCCTGGCTCATCATACAAAGTTCAACATGCAGCTTTGTTTAGGATACTTGTCAGTTCATGAGGGCTTGATCATCATAACTGAGCTGCAAGATTCCATGAAAACTAAACTCATTATTTATTGTAATATGCATAAACACAGGTGTGTGCCTTTCTCACAAATAGCCTTGGCCCAGTAACGAATCTGTCCAGCTGTGTTACACAGTGGTTCCTTAATGTAACATCATAATGGCACATTGGGGATGAAAGGCATCTTGTATAATTGCAGACACAAGTAGGAGGTGTACACTTGTGATTTCACCTTCCCTTCTAGGCCCTACTGATGCATGAACTGTTCCCAGACACCCTTTAAAGTCAAAATGACCTACTTACCTTTAGACGTCTCTGCCTGAAACAACTCAGATAGAATGAGAATGGATTTCCTTACTGACCTAAAACAATTCTAAAGCAAAATTTGTTGAACTCTAAAAAAGGAAAACTTTTATATGATTTTGTACTTTTGGGCTTCTTTTAGAAAATAATTCAGTTGTGAAAAGATTATTTTTCTGTAGTATTCCATATCCAAATTGAATAAAGATGCATAAGCAATTTTGATCATAAGGCTGTTAGTCTAATTTTACCAAGAAAGAATCATCAGGGATAAACTTTGTAGATATTATCTCAAAAAAAAAAAAAATTTATAACTATTTTGAATCAAAATGTAGAAATGATTAATTTCTGCAAGATTAATTCCATGGGTTATGAAATTCCAGGCTTTTTATACTAAAGTATTGGAAAATATTTTGTTAACACTTGTTAGCATTTTCTGGTTAATTTTTTTTTTTTTTTTTGTGGTGAAACAATAGTCTTCATTTAAAAAAAAAATTAGTTTTGCTTTCCATTTCAGTTTTTTGGTGACAAATATGTGTGATACCCCAGGCTACTGTTGTTTGTGTGACAAGACGCCTCTGTCACTTTGACTGAGATGCACCTGGTTTCACTTTGGTATTTCACAGAGCCCAGAAGCAGTACTGTTCACAAATAAGAATAGCAAATGGAGAGAAGCACTGAGGATAGACTACCTGTTCTAGTCTGTAGGTGGGAAAGCTTACACAAGCTAGTCCTGGTGCCACTAGGACATGCTTTTTACTGGCACAATTTCTTCCCTCTGGGGGTGTTTTTCCAATTTGTCTTAGCTCATGCAAAACCAGAGTGAGCCTTGCTAATGGTGAGGGACATAAAGTTACCCAGTAATTTAGATTTCGTACGGTGCCCAGGAATTGCCTCTTAATGGCTTTCCTGGGATTGGAACTGGGAAAAAAAAATGATATTAAATGTTGAAAGAGAGAGTATACTGTCAGTTGCCTTGGTGAGCCAACATTGCTCCAACAGAAGCACTCCTGGATGGCTCAGGAGTGATCTTCATTTCATCAGGTGAGACTCTGCCATTTCCCTTAAGGTCAGGGCTCTGCCAATGCATGCACGCTCTGCTGGGTCTACAGGAGCCATATGGGGGTCTTTCCACTGTCTGTAGTAGGAATGGTATAAGGCTTTATCTCTCAAATAATTAGTGCCCAAATATGTAAAACTAGCCTCACATAAAAAAAATATTATCTATATAAAATACTCTCCTACCATAGAAACTGTGATTCTCTATGCTGTTTTGGTTTTAGAAAACTCTGGTGCTGCAGAACCGACATTTACTAGTAAACAAAAAAAAAAACCAGTTTTACAGGCTTTTGTCTCTTCCAAGCTGAAAATTCATTAATATTTATTACCAAACAGGTGTAACTGAATTTATGAGGAACTCACTTGTATGCTGCCACAATTTTCATCTAGTTAATTTTAAATTTCTAATTACATTTTCTCCAGCAATTTAATTACTGAAGCCAAGGGAGCACCCTTATTGCAAGAGAAAGATGAAGTAAAAGTAGTTTTATTGCACAACTTACCCTCAGATTCTAAAAATCAATGGAAAAACTCCTCCTCCAGTTTAGCTGATTCTGCTCAATATACAGGCTTCTCCACTGCATGGCTGTTGTGGTAATGGCTCTCTGCATTGAAAATTAAAACTGCCCCAAGGAATTCAAAGCAAGCACTAGTCTGACCTATGCAGATGATGAAAGAGTGATCCTGTGAACTTGTTTATGAATAAATTCCTTTGCTACTCTTAGAAAGATTTCTTTTGCAAGAAATGGAGTTTCTTTATCTGTGAAAACCTGGATGATTTGAAATATTCTTTTTCTACTCCAATTCCCAGCACTTAATTCTCAGTCTACCGCCTGACTGTTTTTCATGGAAACCAGGAGTCCTTTGACATTAGAACTATATTCAAAGTGGGGGCAATAATTCATCCATCTGATCCAATCAGAGGCATTAAATGTCACTGATTTATTTTGTAAAAACAACAGTAAATGTGAACACCTGATTTACAGCCCCCAGGGCTCTCTTTTTGAAATAAGCTTTCCTAATAGTTGAGATGAGCTCAGAGAAGCCATTAAGATCTTTCCAAAATTACACTTTAAAGATCATAAAGACTTTTGTTCATCTTCTTTTCTTCTCTTCTCTTCTTCTCCCTCCCATTGGTGTCTTAGTCCAGTCTTCTCTCTGCAGGGTTCTGCCAGAGAGGCAGCTGTGGGTGCTGACCCCTCTCACAGCAGCCCAGGTGCTGGTAGAGATCCCCCATGGCTGAGCAGCTGTGTGCTGGTGGGCTTCTTGGATCATCCCACATGCTGTGCTATGACTCATTGATCCATATCTGGGTTCTAGCCTTGTGATAAGGGGGTGCTTCTTCATCACAAGAAATCCCAGTGAGGACCAGCACATAAGGCATCCTGAGCTCCAGAACAGGAATACATTATAGATTCAACTTCTGCCAGGTCTGACTGTGCCTTGATGTTCCTAGTCCTTCAAAGGTGTCCAAGTAGGTCTCCTGTGTCCCTCACAATGCCCCAGCTGTCACTGTGCCACAGCCTTGGCCTCACACCACAGAAAGCAGGCCCTGCTGGGCTTAGATTGGTGCTGTCTCTAGAGGGATGCTGTAAGGAGATGCAGTGTGTGTAAAGAGAGTTAATGGCTCTGATGAGGCCAATGCCTTCTCCATGGACTATAACGTCAGGTTTTCCCTCTGTTCCATCTGAACAAAGTCCAAGAAGGATCAGCTACACAAGGGCAGCCATGTGGCATGACTCAGAAATACAGTTTTAGCAAATGTCTTGAGACAGGTACCTGTGCTGAGGTACCTCAGAGGGAATAAAGGACATGTGGACTGCACCAAGAGCTTGTAAGCTGTCTACTACAGCAAACAGCCTTGAAGTACTCAGGAAACATGTCACCCAAGCATGGAGAGAGATTCCAAAACATTACACGGCTGTCTGCCTTAATGCACAGTCAGAAATGGACAATTACTGGCCCTGCAGAGACCATGGTCCCTTTTCTAGCTGCTTTGCAGAGGATCAGTGGCCAGGAGCTGTCCTTGCACAGCCATAAGTTGGAGCCCAGCTGGGTTTGCTGAGAGTCTGTGGAGAGAGCTGCCCTTCACCGGGTAACGCGCTGTCCCCTCCCAGCATGCTGGACACGCTGGACACGCTGGACACGCTGGACACGCTGTCAGGGCTCTCTCCCCCAGCTGGCTGCTGTCTCACAGACACCCAGCAGAGAAGCAGGGTCAGCCTGGAGCTTGAAGAGAAGGCTGGGGGCTTCCTCTCACCTTGCTCTGCTTTCCCGTGTTTGTTGGATCCCAGCTCCAGCCATGCTGCTGCCAGCCCTCGGCACAAGGCCAGCAGGTTCTGTGCCACCCAGCACATCCTGGGAGGGCTGAGCAGAGCCTGAGCAGGGCTTCCTAGGACCAGGGGCAGGCAGCCTCCATGCTGAAGCCTGACTAGAGGGAGCACAGGGATCTGATCAGTATCTTCCCGAACTTACTGAGACAGAATGCCGGGAAAAGGGAGCTGGTAATGACAGCCTCCCAGGGAACCATGTCAGAAGTAGCAACTTTCAAGCCAATCCCATATTCCCAGTGCTATTTTCTTGGCTGTACTCACTGTACCCCTGTGTTGTGCTGATACCATTGAGAGGTGGGAGTGTCACAGATTTTATTAAGGGAGACTCAAACCCTGTTCTTCCCATCAGACACAGCAAAATGTAACCTACAAACGCAGCCCATGTCTATGTGTAAGGTGCTGCAAATCATCACCTCACTCTGAGTGTCAGGTAAGAGTGAACTGACACCCCTCCTGTGTCCCTTGGTCTCGTAAAACCCCTGGGAGGCCTAAGAACTTCAGAGCTGCCCATTGTTCCACAACCTGTGCTGACAATTTTTTTAATGTCTAAGTACTCCCAGTGTGAGCTGTGGTTTCTGGAGATGTGTATCTGGAGTAAAGTGTTCTGATACTTAAGTCAAATATTGTGAGTTGCAGTAATAGAACTTGCAGCTGTTTGCAAAGAGATGCAGTTATTGTCCTTACTTTAAATGTGGGAAGTGATTGTCTCATCACCACCCAGAAGAGTAAGGTGAGACTAGGATGCTTTTCTCTTGATCTTAAAACTAGTAAGTGTAATTTTAAAAACATGCTGCCCCTGAGTGATATGGAGTTTTTAATCATTTTTCCACAGATACCTGCATACCCAAGGGCAGAACCTCTACTGTTATATTTTAGGCATATTTAGGCTACTCTGTGTGTGGGTAGGTTGTGTAGAACTAGTCTACACAACCTACCCATTTCTTCCTGAAATTTACTTTTATGAAGTAAATTTCAGGAAGACCCAGTTTCTTGTTGCAAAAAAATCTTCTGTCCAAATCTGTTTTGACAAATCTTTCAGTGACAATATACTTCGGAATTTGATAAAGATGGGATTCTAGGGGTCTAAATCCTATATTGTAAAGAGAGTCCTGCATCTCAGAGTGAAACATAAAAACTGCTTGGTTTTGCTCTTGTGCTTTTTCTGGTTTAATGAAAGCACAGCAAAATGTGTCTGTTTCATTAATACGCCAGACTTTAAAAAAATTCCAACATTGCCTTAATAGTCAGAACATAATGGCCTCAATATCACATTCATTTGAAAAGCCTTCATTTGCATAGTCCTCACTGTTACTGTGATGGAATTACACGATCTCTTTAACATCTTGGGACAGATCAGAGCTGCCGTGGGTTGTGCTGATTCTGAGGAAGGGCACTGTTAGCTTGTAGGTCCCAGGAGAGACACCATTTAGGAATATATATTGTATTGAGATATTTTTGTAGAGGTTTGAGTCCTGAAACATTTCAATACTGCAACATTTTAATGTTTGATGCTTTATGAATGTTCTGATTGCCATTCTGTGAAGGTAATTATAAGATGCCTTGGGCTAGAGGAAAGGCTTAACCTTATGATTGAAGAGGTCCAATAACGTCATTAAAATTAAAGATATTTAGTCATGGGTTTTGAGGCAAAAAAAAATCTAATTATCATATCATAACTTGAGGATATAAAAAGAAAAAAAATTAAACTAGGAGGAAAGTCTAGGTGTTTCAGTTTTAAGGTGTCAGGAAACTTATTGATACATTGCATGCTTTGCAGCCCTCTGGGTGGGAAGCCATCCAGCCAGAGACATATTTCTGATCCTGCATATTTTTGATCCAGTGTGCATATGTTTACAGTGATATTCTCTTTCTCTAGACTTGTTTTCATCTTTCTAGGAAAGATATGACTAGTCTGCAACAGAAATATGTGATAAAATTCAAGTGTCCTGCTTGCATGAACTCATAAGGAGCTCCCAAAAGTAGTGTGGGAGTGGCAGCCATTTTTTGGGGTGCAGGGATGTAGAGAAGGTGCACCCAGCTCTGTGAACATTATCTTCTTTCAGGTATATATGGAATATTAAAACCTACCTCTTTGGAGCACAAAAGTAGAACTCCATTGATGAGAGCTGAGCTGGGTTGCCATGCTGCTTGGCTTGCACTTGGCCTGACTTGCCTCCCTGTAGGAAGCCTGACCCTGTTTGAAGACCAGGTCTGAGGGAAGAGAGGTACCAGGGCATGGTGAGGGCCAGCTGCTGGAGTAGGGCAGGCCAGCTGAGGTGACCCCAGCACAGGACACCATCCCCCTCCTGCTGGACATGGGGGCAGAGCATGTGGAGACCCCCAAGGAAGCCCATGGGGGCTGGCATCATCCTCATGACTGTGACAAGCAGAATGAAGTCAATTCATGGATAGGAAAAAAACAGAAAAAATAATTTAAGTCATGCATCCCTAGGGCCTCTTGCACAGTACTATGCAGGATCAAGCCTCTCTAACTCTATTTTAAAGCCCAAATGGTTTGTCTTTTGAATATGAAATGATGTATTTTCCATTTATGGCTCCTTCTTTCTTCTTCACCTGGGAATAATTTTTTTTCTGTTGTTATGTAAACTCAGAGAAGATGCTAGTCTGTGATGTTCCCTCCTTAAAGGTTTATCAAGTTATTTAGATCAACATCCTTTTCTCTTTACTCTTGTGTTTTGCATGGTGGGAAATTATTTCTTGACCTTTCCATTCTATGTAATTTTTTATATATTTCTTAAATTACCCAGCTTAAAATTGCCTGCAGAAGTCACAATTGTGGCTAAAGATAAAGAACCTCCTACTGCTCAGGTTGTTTTAAAATTTCTCTATTATCTAGTATTTGCAAAAGTCAAGAAAGAAATCCTAGAAGGCTTTTTACCAATGTCTTTACAACACTTCTATTCTCCTGTGGAAGTGCTTTGAGGACAACCTTGTTTGCTCTGGCTGTATCAATTTCATTACATTGTCAAATGCTTCTTTTTCCAGAATTACGTATTGCTCAGGTGTTGGATTATGTTTTGTTCAGATGCCAGCTTCATTTGAGTTATGATGTTACTCCCAATCTTTGAAGCAAACACTAACTTTCACTGAGATTTATTTGTTATTACTAACTCCAAAGTTTATTCCTATATTTACATTTATGCACTAGGAATGTTGGGATCTGCAACAGTGCTAGAGATATGAGAGTCTAATATTGTGTGACTGTCTCTCTATAAAAACAGTTCTGTTTGTAAGTGAAAACACTCTCCCCTGTGTTAATGGAGGAAAGACATGACCTTGTAGAGACAAAAAATGCAGTGGAAGTTACTTCTATGCAGCATATAAAATATAGTCTGCCCTCACTACAGTGTACTGGAAAACTTGAAAATGAAAGCCTCTTGAGGCTTTGGCATTTTTTCCTACTTTATCAGGTTTCATAAATGCTCAGAAAATCTGTGTCAGATTATCTGGCAGGTTGGAGAGCAGGCTGCTGTTGAATCATGGGTATTGCCAACTCAAAAGGTTTTTGCACAGGGCATTTTCTTGTGACTCTTTCTGAAGCATGGCTTCCTTTATTTCTGAGAAAAAAGGCACATCTAGGTGATATGAGTTTAACACTAATTATAATTGCTTCATTTTTAAACCTACAAAGTTCATGCATTTGAAACTCTTTATTTCAGTGAGTTTTGTGCTGCAAAGCTGTATGAATTTTATAAGCCGAAGCAAATGATTATGAATACTAAATTATATTTTTGATCTATTAAGGTGACCTGTCTGGAGGGTAAATTCCAAGTAAGCAAAAAATCTATCTTAAGATATTTTACTAACTTTGTCAAGATTTCAATATAACATTTTTAAAAGGCCTGTGTACTACCAAATAATAGTCAACATGTCTTTTTATTTAAAAGAATGTCTTCAGAATACCTAGCAAAAATGAGCTAAATTCCTTAGCATTTTTTTGAAAGATAAGACATATTAATATACAAAAGACTTAGAAAAAGTATCTGCCAATTATTTCATATAATTCCAGGTCATAAAAGTCTATTAGTTCCTTCTATGATGTTGTTATTTTATGTAATAAATGAAAAACTATCCAATAAGAAAATGTGCAGAGATATAGTAATGTTAAATTATCCACTGGATAATTTAATTACAGGAAAGATCTTATATTGTTCCCTAATGCAGTAAGAATTGTAAGAATAATACAAATCTGTGAATGAGAAGGCTATAGAACTGGGGTTATTATCTTTTTATATCTGTAGTAACTTAATAAAATTTTTGAATGGAAATTTATATAATTTATATTCTTTGTGTGTGGTAGAAAAATAAGCCATATAACAATTGATTTAGAAGGAAGAAGATTTTTATTTAATAATAAAAATATAAATTGGAGAGGCATAGAGAATTCTGAGCAAGCTCAGCATTTAAAATTACAGTAGCTACGTTGTGTTTCTATTCTTAGAAATGGAAAAACTCTCTTTGTCTACCTTTTTCTCTGAAGCAAACTCTTCATGACTCTATATTAAAAAAAAAAAAAGAAAGAAAGAAATAGCCATCCCATCAACTTTTAACTTTGTCATCTGCATCATATGCTTTCTGCAGTGCACATTTAAAAATATGAAATAGTAGATGCNTAAAGGAAAAAAAAAAAAAAAAAAAAAAAAAGAAATAGCCATCCCATCAACTTTTAACTTTGTCATCTGCATCATATGCTTTCTGCAGTGCACATTTAAAAATATGAAATAGTAGATGCAGATGAATCTTTGATTTTGAACCTGATTATGGTCATTTGGGTGTTGAATATAGTTTTGTCTGCTTTATCCACAAGTGATTGTTAGTGTTCTGAGCTCCTGCTCTCATGGAAATCTTCATTTTCATGAAATATTATTTCTCTTTAACCTTTCCTGTGAATTTGGTTTTCAGTTGGGTCTCACTCTAAATAACTTAGATCTGAAGCTGTCAAAAAAATTGACTCTTGTCTTTTGTTTTGGATGCCATGATCAATATGACTGTGCAAAGAACTCTTGAGACATCTCATTATCTCATGGTGCTGGTTAGTTCTTAGTACTTGCTTGCCATTCATCTTAGCCTTGGGTAGACCTTGGAGTTGGACTTTAGTTGGCTTAAACCTGAATTCTACAGCTAAAGGAGAAAAGCAGAGTTCTTACAACTTCATATTTCTTATGTCCCCCTTACTAATGTCCTCAGGCAATTGAATTGCTCTTACTTAAAGTCACTGAGAAGGAAGTTTTACCTGTGAGACTGACAGTGATTTCTCACCAATCCACCCATGAGAAGCTCAGCTCAGCTTGCTCTGGTGGCTGACCTTAGGACAGTTCTGCAGCTCAGCAGGAACAAGTTCATAGCACAGTTCTCTTGGCAGTTGCTTTTGTATTTTACACATGTGCATACCTCCAAACAAACAGGAAGAAATGCATTTGAAAACACAAAGTATTTAGTTGTCAAAACTATCTTTTTTCTATGCTACTGTGATTGGGGAAAAAGCATTTAAGTTACTGCTCATTCTGCTTGAACTGACTTTCTGACTGTGGAAAGGCCCAACTTTGATTCTTGCTTGTTTTCTGTGGGGCTTTCTAATCACATACTCATTAACAAGGCTAAAACCCAATCAGGTCTTTTCTTTCAGAAAGACATCCTTTAAAAAAAACAGTTCAAGATATGCTTGCAGCAGAGACATCTTTCATGATATCTACATCAAATACCCCTTCTCTACCTGACTTGTTTCTATACCTACAGTCTGGTCCACTATTGCATATTTCTGGTTACATTCAACTCAAGGACCTATCTTTTTTGTCTTTTTTTTTTCTTCCTCTAAGAATTATTCATACACCCCAAGCAGTTTAAAAATATTGTTGGGTATAAATACATACACATTAAATTGTTATGGAAATGCTTTATACATCTTCAGAATAAGGATGCCTTAGTTCATAAAGCAATAGGAATGTTTTCTTGTCAAATTAATTTACTGAATTATGAAGAAATAAATAATCTGTTTTATTCACTTTATCTGCAGTATTTTTTCCAACTTTTTGCATTATAAAATACATATATTTTAAATTAGATTATTTTACTACATATCCAGGTTAATACATTATGTCACAGCTGGAAGCAGCAAATCATTGCAGGATAATGTTTACTTGTAGACTTTTTAATCTTTTACTTTCTCAGACAGGTACAGAATTGTCTTGTCCTCATAACCTGGGTGATTACTGCAAGAATTTTTAAAATCTGATTGTACTAAAGAAATTGAAAAACTTAATTTCTGGTTTTCAATGAATAAAACAGAAGAGGTGATACAGAAGGATTTGCCATTTCTACGCTAATTTCAGCTCCTTTCATCTTCAAATCCAATTTTGCAAGCTAATGATAATCCCACTTGTCACTGATTGTCCTGTGACCTTGTTAGCATGTATGTTTTTTGAAATTTTTGTCCTTCTTGGCCTAGAGATAAGGAAAATAAGATATTGAGGTGAATGGGACCTCTGGTGAGCAGGAGTTCTGTGTATTATCAGCTTGAATGATAATTGGCAAGGTATAATCTTGAAGCATACTCAGACATTTAATTGCACTCCTCACAGTGTGGCTAGATTTTCTTTCCACTGTATCATGTAGCATTAGTTTTGTGTTTGTTAGGCCTTTTATTTTCCCTTTCAGACAAGCAAAAATGACTCTCAAGAACCTTTCTTTCTCCTTTACCTAGGTTTGTCTCTTTAATCACTTTAAGCCCACTGATTACTCCTCTACTGGACCATGTCAGAAGATTCCCAGAGGCCTTTAGGAAGGCTTTGCCTTCTATACAAAGGCAGTTTTATGTGATGCTACAATAAAAACAAGTCTAGGAATGGCTTGTAAGTTGTTTTTCCAGACTTTCAGGTAAAAAAAAAATTAGAAAATTCCTTAATTGTAAAATATTTTGGGATATGTATTTACCTGTATTTACCTTAATTGGGAAATATTTTGGGATATGTATTTACCTGTTGAAAGCTGGAGTCTGGCAGCTCTGAAAAGAGAAATAATTGCTAGAGAAAGCATAATATATTTCCAACACTTCCAATCCCACCAACAGAACAACAGAAAAATTACCTAATGAATGAACTAGGATTTTGGAGAGTCTATCACTCACAGTATAAACTACTGAAGTCTGTGAGGTTTCTGCTGAGAATAAAAATGTACCTCTCAGCTACAGTGGGAGATTTTTGTTTATGCTGAGCAAACATATCAAATTTTTTATATGAATGACTACTTTCCAGAGAATACAAAACATATGGGGGTAGGTACTCAATGTCAATATATATATAAATATTGTAACCATAACCTTTGTCTGGGGTGGAAAAAAAGAGACTGCCCCAGCCTACTGAAAGATTATCTTTGTCATTCAAGCAAAATTAATAAGTCGCTTTTGAATTTTTTCATCTACAATCTGTCACTTAAAATACAGGAAACACTTACAAAGGCATGCAGAGATAGGACAAGGGGCAATGGCTTTAAACAGAAAGAGGGATAGTTTAGGTTAGCTTTTAGGAAGAAATTCTTTATTGTGAGGGTGGTGAGGCTCTGGATCAGAGCACTTGCGGACGCCACATCCCTAGATGTGTTCCAGCCCAGGTTGCATGGGCCTTTGATTAGTGGAAAGTGTCCCTGCCCATGGCAGATGGGTTGGAACTAGATGGGAAGATGCCTTCCAACACAAGCCAATCCATGATTCTACGATTCTGTGGAATACTGCACTTCTAAATTGGTTGGTGATTCTAAATTGGATGATAGTTGCAAATATGACCCTAGTTAAATCCTGCTAAGAAATGAAAACGAATTCAATTAATAAAATCCATTATGAAAACAATTTAGCTGTAGTCAAAGTGCAGACATCTTGCTGCTCTTGATGCTTGACTAAGGTCCACTAAGACAGGCTTCTTATCTCACTTTTAGTAATATTGAATAAGTATTAGTTCATCTGGAAATGATAATTACCAAGGGAACAGTGCAAGAAATTTCCACAACTTTGCTTGCTAAACTAGTTTAAAGGGTTTCCTAGCCCCTTGACTTTTTGGTTTTTATTCTAGCTCCCACCGTGACAGGACAACATTGCAAAAGGCACTCTAGAAAACTGGGAGAAATTCAATGCTCATTAAAGTTCACAACATACTTACCAATAGTCTGATCTGTTAGAAACTGTAAAACTATCTCCCTGCTCTCTTAATTTCATGTCTGTCAGCTATCTGGTATATCATGATTAGAGCAGGTTTCATTTATATGTTATTTTTATTAGGTTCAAAACTGAGCGGGTATAGTCAGGTTATACCAAGAAGTAACATACTTAGTTAAGAAGAAATGAAGAGCCACAGTTAATGCTCTAAGTTCATTCAAAGAATAAAACCAAAAAGAAAGTCTTCCCAGCAATTTTTTATCCTTTTTATGTTTGTACTTAAATTTTTTTTGGCAGAAGATGGCCTACAGATGTAAAATGTACTGCTATTGTGGAGATAGTGCTGGAGAATTTGGCCTTAGTTACGCTGGTAGAATGCAGTTATCAGAGGAACCCAATTATCAGATGAACAAATTTATCCACAAATATTTTGCATGACATTTGGAATGCTTAACTATTAGTTAAACTCAAATCCTTTAATAACTTGACTCTTGTAACAACCTTAGGGTACAATAACCATGCATGTCTCCTGTCTGGAATCAATTTGTCACTGGTGCAAATCACTGCATTGAAGTCAAGAAATCATGATAACCTACATGGCACAGTTTCTTTGCTCTGAAAATTCCTTTTTGCTCTGAAACAGGGATTCTCATTGCAGATATATTTATGAGAGGACAGTTACATGCCTTCTCAGGCACATACCCATTTCCCTTAAAAATTCTTCTGATATGCTGCTAAATCTCCTGGGATGTGTTTGATTTTTGTTATTTTGGGGTTCTGTTCCCTCTCCCATCTGCCACAGGTTTTTTGTTCGGTATTTTTTTATTTTTCTCTTTCTATTCTTTTGATATTCACTTTATTCATTGTTTTATGCCATATAAAAATAAATAGATAAAAAACCCCCAGCATGATGGTGGCTGAGCATACCTTTTTCAGCGTATCTTGAGATAAATTCTCAGTTGAAACTTCAGACCTACTATACAAGGTAATGATTCAAACTTGTGCAGTTGATGAAAAAAAAATCCCTGCGTTTTTGAGGACTACTGACATTGCTATTACCACAGAGCGCTGGAAACATTTCTGTTCTGAATTACAAATCAGTATTATAACCCACCTCCACCAACCAACTGATGTTTCCAAGCAGTTTTTCCATAAGTTTAGTATATTTGCTGCAGTGACACTTAGCAATGAAGACGAACTTTGGATTTTAAACATCAGTCGCTCCTTCAGTGACAGTAGCTATGGATCTTCCAAGAAATTTACTGCTGATGCACAGAAGCATAAATGGGTTCTTGTTAAGATCAAAGAAGGAAAAGTCTTTAAAGTTATCCCTGGGTTGATAAGCTGTAACTCTTATCTGCTCTCTGAGAGAAATATTAATTTTAAACAGTAGCAGATGGGCTCTGATGGTTCCCTGGCCTGGTATATTTTAGGTCTAGGGATTTTTTTTTCTTCTTTTGGAACTTTGCCAGTTATTTTCCAGTGAAAAATAGGAGTTTCGAGAGTAGTGAAGGGCATGTTCCTATCAAAAGGAAGGTGAGTAGGGCATGAAGATTGTCTTTGCATATGTCACTCACAGTAGTGTGCTACAAACATGTAAGCATCTACATTTTCTGTGGTTCAGCTCACTGGAGTATCATTAGCTGCAAACACTATCTACAAAATGGGAAAAAGGAACACATTCTCCCTTTTACTTTTGCAAACAAATAGTTTGAGTCTTGGGAGAAGTTACTGTCTGATCTCCCATGTAGAGTTTGCTTTTCAGTTTTTTCATCTTGTCTCAATTCTCTTACACTAGTCTTTCAAAAACATGATATAAACCCAAAACCAAAAAGTGAGAGTTTTTAAGGCTACCCATATTAAGCATTTATACCAAATTGGAATGTGCTAATGAAGGGCAAATTAATTTGGGTTAACGAAGTAGAAAGACACAATCTGTAAAAATACAGAATATCCTATTCCAACTTTTCCAAAGATTGCAGTGTTCTAATTTTTAGCACCTCCACTGAGGGGATCAGTGTCAGAGTAATCCAGAAAATAATCCCATTTTTATGTGTTATTCAACTCTGTATCTTTTGACACTAATTCTAATTTTGAATTATTTATAAAGTATTTCTTTGGTAAACATTCCCTCCCACATCAGGTATAAAAAGAAGAAAGTACAATAAACTTCCAGCCTCCTTTAATACTTCCTTCAGAAACGTATTCACTTCTGTGCATAAATACATGTGTTTGTTTTGAATAAAATTGATAACATTGTGAGTGCAACAAAAGAGAAAATTTAACACAATGACTGATCAGTTCAAAGATTATATTTTCTGATATATTCATTTTTCTGTAAGAGGATGAGCTTGAGAAAGGCTTGCAAATGGCAACCATCTATTTCAGAGAACATATTGCTGTCACCTCAGTGCCATGAATGCAGATCCCAGTAGGTTGTCCAGAATCATCCTCTCCTTCCTGGAAGACCATCTGAGAAGGGAAGCTGTAAAAATAAGCTGTCAGCAAACAAAAGCCAATAATGATACATAAGAATGACAAGAAACACTTTATTGAATGATTAGAAGATTAAAGCAAACTTGTGCTGGTAAGTTGCTACTTAAAATCCTGAAAAGCAACTCAGGACTTTACTCAAGGCTTGAGCATTAGCTTTAACCTTTATACAATTAGTTTCTTCTGGAGATTTGGACAATCTTATCCAGATCTGTAAGGAGTGAATCCCTTTGAGGGTGGTTCTGGAGCCAGGTCAGGACTCTAAAGACAGCAAAGATTGGTTTGTCTCTGGGGCTGTTTTGGATCAATGGTTATGAGAAAATGTTTTGCCCAGCAGAGCTTTACAGATGTGTAACTCCTTGAATATGTATGCATGAAAAACAGCATCAAAGGAACATCCAATACAAAACTAATGATGCACAACCACAACTGGCAGAACCTCCTGCACAACCATGAAACATATTCTGGCATTTACATTTCTGAAACCCTCTGCGTAATTTTCCACATTGTCAGTGTAGCCTACAGAAATTTCTTAATTGTCAGTCCAGTCTACAAAACAAACCTGGCTGGTTAGAGCAGTCTGAGTGTCTATGGATTATTAGGAATACACAATTTACAGATAAATATTTTTAAAATATAAGAGAAATAAATGAAAATTATCTTTTGAAATGACTGCAGAATGTGGTCCAAGCTTTATAAAAAGAATAGTGTGTTCCGCTGCTCAGGGAATAAGCTTGTCCAGAGTAAATCCTAAACTATTTGAAAACATTACTGAAAGGTGAAAACCTGTGTTAACTTTGGCTGCTACTATTATTTGTGTTGAAATGAAAACTCAGCCACTTACTGGAGCATACGCTAATGTGAACTCCTGCTCGCACAGTTAAAACACTTGTGTTGTGTTGAAAAGATAATAAAAGGCAGAATAAGCAGCTTATTTAATTAAAGTAATGCCTGTGAATTTGTATACTCTCATAGAGAGTCTGTTGTTGACTTCTTTAGTTACCTTTAACCCAAAGAGTGAGTAAAGAAGAGCTAGTGGAAATGAAAGTTTCTAATATTCTCGCAGAAGGACTTTGTGCAATGCATTGAGGGAGTTAAAAGTATAGGCTAAGTAGATTAAGTATTCAGTGTAAAATACTCTGATAACGTGCACCTTTGATCTGCAGCAGTGCAGGGCTGGCAGCTCCAACCAGAGCAGGATCCAGTAGGTAGATAGAGCTCTAACAGGAGTGTGAGAGCTTAGAAACTGCTATCTCAGTTGTTTTCTTATCAATGGATTGAAACAGTTCCTTGACTATACCTTGAATTACTCTAGTGGTTTGAAGTCCTAAGTTCTGAAGAACGAATCAAAGCTGGAGACATGCAGAATCGCCGGACAAAAAGGCAAGCGGGCAAGGGACACCCACGTGTTTTTCATATGGAGTGATGGGCAAGGTGTGCAACCAAACCTGTGCCCAAAGTGCACTGCACTGATCACATTTTTGCTTAGAATTGGCATTAGAATGGCCTAGTGCTCTGTGAGGTTGACTAAAGCAAAGAAATTTAGGCAATTAAATGTTTCAACTTTGGCTGAAACAGCTGAACAACATCTTATTGATTAGGGTGATTTTTTTTCGGCTCTTAGGAGTTACTAATATCTGTTGCTTAATATCTTTGTGAAAGGTCTGTTTGAAACTCACCCAAGAATAACTTTTTAATGGATTACAATCCAATGTTGTCTATTCTTCATGGTGGTTTTGCTCATTCCTTCTTCAACATAAATTTTGGATCTGTGTGTGAAAGCAAGTGCAAATAAACTGGTGCAATTCACAAAGCTAAGATTTGCTTCCCCAGTATCTGCCTTTTTCTGCTCACTCACTCCTTCACTTTTTCACTGCCTCATCCCTTCCTTCTTCATGGCTACCTTGTTGATGTGGCTTTTTGTTACTCAGTAAACTTGAAGACAAAATGAGAAATGGCATCAAAAGCATTGCTAATGTCATGCATGCTAATAATGATGAGCTTTTTCAGGCACTTCACAAACAGCAGTTTGTTAAGTCTTGATTGTTAATGGCTTAAGGCAAATATAACAGTTTACTGTGGAAAAACAAAACCCCAAACCTACAGGAACATTCATTTTGCAACTAAATATACTTGTATTTTTTGTTAATTCTCTTGCCAAAGGCAGTAAGTCTGAACATCAAGAGACAGGTATTTCAAACACAGAAACTGTATTCCAGTCTGAGTAATTTAACATCTCAATACTTCCCAACAGATAATTTAATTCCTTATATTTTATGGTTCTTGATTTATGTTCTGATGTTCAGTGTGGTTTGCACGGTCATCTTCATTTCTGTAAAGTGCAGGGGTGCATAACACCAGTAGCAGCATCCAAAAACTAACAGAGCACTGCCACAGCCCCTTTCTTCCCTCTCCTCCATGAGCTACATCAGGCACAAAGGGAGGCAAATCATTGTCAAATGATAATCCTGCATTCATTCCCTCATGGTTTTTTTAGTACTTCCCAGCCAGACTGCACAGACACAAATGGCCATTGAAATGCAGGGCAGCGCTGGATTCAACAGAAGCCGTTTGGTAGAAGAGAGGATCGCAGCAGAAACCACCCAAGGATGACTGCCCAGGGATTCAGGTGCTGCCTGTCACAACAGCATTTGTGCTCTACTGTGAAAAATTACCATGGAGGATAGATAATAGAAACTGGAAAATAATTTCTTAGTAGAATTGTAGAATTTCTGTCTTCTCACATCCTTTTTTTTTTTTTTTTTTTTTTGCCAGTGCTCTGAATTCAAATAAGTACAAGGAAACTCACATCTGGCCTTATTTGCAATTAGAAGTTTCAGGTTTACAACAAAGTTAATGTAGTTAGAACATTCTACAGCACAACAGATGACCTATGCCTCAAGGAGTTATTATTTTCCTGACTTTGATTTCTTACCCTCTAACCATTTTATGCTGAGAGAGTCTTTGTTATTGCTTTGTAATTTCCAATAATTGTACTATGCTGTGGGGGAAAAAAAATCAATTAGTCACTCAACAATAAGGAAAATGTTTTTGCTGAAAAATTATATTTCTTTTGGGTTTTTTTTTCATATTTCTAGCTTGCAGTTATTTGTGTGCAGAGGTAGATAAAACAGAGTTCCTGAATGTAAATGTCATTTCCTCCTTTCAATTGGTAGAACTTTGATTATCTCATTATGTTAATACCAAACCCCTGAGTGAATCTGAGGTAAATTTTCTCATCATGCAGTGCAACCAAGAACAAAGTGCTGTAAGTCATATTTGTGCTCACAGATTCTTGATTTAACCTTTGGTCAGCTGAAGGCACCCTGGGTTTGCTTCATGTTATAGTTGGCTGCAGCATCTTCCATTGGGGCAGCTGTGAATGGCCCATAAAGGGAATTTCACTTTCCTCAGGGGCACAGCTGCCTCTGCATCTGCTGATGGGATTGTAGAGGGGATAGTGAAGAACTGAAGCTGACTCTGTCCACCAGTTACAGCACATTCTTCACCATTGCTTTAAATTACTGCTAGCAGTTTCTGTTAGTAGTGCCTGACATGAAAAGGTCATTTTAAAACTTCTTCACACCTCTCCTAATAACAACTTTCTTCAGATCCTACATTCTTTTAAACTGAACTTTATTTACTTCTGTGGACATTAGAAAGACAGGAAAGATAGGAACTGGTACTAGACTAAATAACTTACAAAGAATTTGAGGGAATTCAAAAGTCTAACGTTTATTTACAAATGTAACTTCAAATTGGAATGAAGGCTACTTCCCTGTAGATTTATTTTTAGGGTGGCACTGTCGAGCAACATCACCCATTGCCTAGGAATGAACTCTTACTAATGCCTCATAAGGCAACTATATTCCTCCACATTTTTTTTTTTAAGTCAATTATTTAATGGGGAAGAGTTTCAAGCCAACAGGAAAAAGTTCATATGAGCTGCTAAACAGGCATGATTCATCTTCCTTCATTGTTACCATTGACTGAAATGCTTGGCCATCCCTACATGTTAGCTCTTTTCCCTGCTTTCAAGCTTCCTAGTGGGAACAAGAGGAGTACTCCAGTAGAGCTGGAGTGGTTCAAAAAAACCAACTTGTGTTGTTAGATTTCTGTCATGTGCTTTGAGAAGCAGTATGTTACTTTTTGCCTAGGATGAAGAAGTTTTGCAAGGCATCACTCTTGATTGCTTGCTGCCTACTCCAGATGGGAAGGGGCAATTTCTGCAGTGGAATGCTTCCCAGATAAGATCATTTCTTGAAAACAGGAAATTCTAGAGTTCTCAATGGAAAAGTAATTTTTAAAATTTTTGTATTAATTTTTAAATCAGCCTTTTTAAACTAAAGCCATGGAGCTTGAATGATCTTTCAGAAACTGAATGGAACAATCTAATGGCAAAACTGTAAAGACGTTGTATTGAGAATAATTTGTTCTTGAAGTAAAGGTGAAAACTTCTTTCTTAACAGTAGTATATTCATTCTACATAGCCAACTGAAAATGCAGGTAAGATCAGCTAATGAAGACAAAAACTCAATAAATATGTCCCCAGTTGAGAGATATTTTTGAAAGAAAAGTCTGAAAGAAACATTTCTGAAGAGATTCCTTTTTCTGTGCTTGCTGAGATGCGATGAGAAAAGTTGCTTTGTTACGATTGTATATCAGAAGAAGAATTAGGAAGCTGTGGTATATCATGACCTTGGAGATTTATGAGATTCTCATTCTCCACTGTCCTTCATTTTTGCAAAAACATCCACACTTTTAAATTTACCAGTTCAGGAGGTCCACTTCTTACACTGCTTATGCACAGCAGCAAGCAACTTCCCAAAATTCTGTCAGTGGAGATTTTACTGACTTCATGTTATTAGTATCTTAGGGAAACTGGATGTAAGTAAAAATTCATAATTCTTTGATATCTCCTGGTTTACACTGAATGCTCAAGCTGAAGAGTTTTCTGTTTCAAAAAGAACAAAAGAATTGTGCTGTTTTTAAATTGGATCTGGCTCCCAATTTCAGATCACCTTCTTGTGTACTAAATTTTAAACAACTGTATGGGTTCAAGACATTGATTGCATAATCTTGGTTATTATTAAGTGAATAAGTGAGTATTAAGATTTCCCCTTAATAAGGCTGAAGTCCTTTTTAATTAATTTGATACCTCCAGACCAGTGTGAGTGGTATGATGGCTGGAAAATGGCTGGAAAATGGGTGTGATATCTTAACTGCATTGTGCAACGTGAGGCTGTGACTTGGGTGGTTGTCGACCCTACAGGATCAAGGATAAAGGTAAAGGATGACCCTCATGCAAGGGCAGTGTTTTGTATATGAGACCTGCTGATTCTGGTTGCAACTATTTTCATCAAAAAGTTAAACTGGTGATGCACCAGTAGGCTGAGTCAGTGGCGGTGAGGGTTTTCTGAGTGACTGAATCTGTTCTTCTTAGACCATGACCTGCTACATTAAGATGTCAGAATTTTTCAGATGATGGGTCAAAATGATTCCAAGCAAAATAAAGAGCTACATTGTACACAATTCCTTGTTTCCCCTACTTGCAACTATGCTAACAAAAGGGGGAGGGATATATAAAAATATTAGACATATATGAACATTTCAGCAAACTGTTCTTATGACAATTGTTCATAGAATGGCCTTTGGTATTTTCTGAAAAGCTTTGGATGTTCCTGGATCCTTTAGAGAATGGAAGGGAGCCAGGAATTGAAAAGGCTAAGCAGGGCAGACTTCAAAAGTGATTTATGCTTTGATAGAAGAAATAACTCCTGCAGCAGTTCTCTGCAAGAGAGAAAAAGTGATTGTAAAGTGAATTACCACCTAGTTTTTGTTGTTTGTTCTAATTTATTCTGCTGTTAATGTTTTTCCCATTGACATTTTTTGATCTAGTTGTGGGGTACAAATGTTTCTGTATGCCGGAATCCAGAATGCAGTTTGATTTCTTAGCCACAGGATTTCTTGAAGTAAGCAGCACGCTTTTGTGACAGACCCCAGGAGACAACTCAGTAACATGACTTAAAAAGATCTTTATTCCTTCACACATCTTGTTTAGTCACTTAAAGATAACATGGTGTGGCATTCCAGTATTTATAGCTTTCCTCTTTCCCTTTGTGTCCCTGTGTATTAATTAAAGGTACATTAACTCAGTGATTTTTTTTTTTATATTGCTATAGTGATGTACTTCCTTGAATCACCTCCAACTAGCAAAAAAATAAGAACTTGAAAAACTTTTTTTGAGGTCTAACAGTTTCTGGGTTTAATTGTCTGTGGTGGTCAAGCTGAGTGGAAAAATCACCAAGAGAATATCAGGAAAATGACACATTATAGAAGGAGAGGCAAGTCTCTGTTAGGGTAGGTAAAATCTGTTATCCTCTTCATCTGCTTTCTGAGTGATAAAAACCTTGTCCAACTTCCCAAATTATTCTCTCAGTTTCATAAGAGATCCTTTCCACTACTTCTCCCTACAAGCCTCACCTGTTTTATATGTCAGAAGAATGTTGTTACAAGTACAAAATTCAAAGTTTGATTTGGCATCATTAGCTAAAATGATAATTTACTTGGAATATTCTGGAGGAGAAAGGACAGATATTTTGCATTAGGTTTGCAGGTTATTACAAACATTTTTATATTATGATTCCTTTCTGGTTTCAATTGACAAATTACCTTTTGAGAAATAGCTTCTTCCTTTCCTTTGCCTCTATTTCATTTGAAGGATCTTTTTGTGCAATTTTTATCTAATGGTTATGATATCCTGTATGATGGAAAGCCAGCTTCAGCATCTATGTAATCAAACCAAAGATTTTAAAGTGCTATGTTGTTGAGGAAAGAAGGGAATTTGTTGGGAAAGAGCTATCCTCTGGTTAAATATTAAGCATTACGAATAAATCCTTTTTAAGTTTTGTAGTGGCTCCAGAAACATAGAGGAGGTAATATTGGAGAGATTTATTTTTAATTAGAAAGTAAATATCTCCTGAGAAAAAGTACCTACAAGTATTTGATTTTTTTGTAGGAGTCCAAAAGGAGAATGACACACTGGTGAATTGCAAGAATAGTCTCGATGGTCAGATTGTACCAAATTATTTAAATTCTAAAAAATGGCACAATGATAGAGACAAGAATATTCATGTGCTCTGTATTGAAAATAGATACTCTATGATTCTATGATAAGTCACCCATTTCTATAAATAGGAATATCTTAAATGAAGTGTGTCTCATCAATGCCAAATTAAATGGTATTATCTTCTAACATCTGGGGCTGGCAGATTTCTTTTTTTCTGTAAGCAAATAGTTCATGTAGCATTTTTCATTCTGCACATGCTTTTATTTCTAGTCATCCATTGGGTAGCATGGGTAAGTCATTAATCAAATGTTTTTTGTCACAGTTTTATAAATATTATATATGATGCTTTTTCTCTTCCATAATTTGACTGAAACCTTGAAATAAAATAAAATAAAAATAAACAAGCAAATTAAAAATATGACTAAGACAACAGGTTAATCAGCTACAACCCTTATCTGAACTGTAAAAAATGCAGTAACTGTAATCTTTTATTAGTAAAGGCACTTACTGCACAACCTGAAGGGAAAAATAACTAATGGAAACAATTTAAAGTACACACCAATAAATTCCTTGAGACTTGCCACTTTTCATGTGTGGAAATACAGAGAAATGTTTAGATGTATAACATAAATGATACTCATTCCAAGCCTGCTTCTTAATGGCTCAGTTCCATTGGTAGATTTCCAAAGTTAAGCCCTCTGCTCTCTTTCTCCATTTTTAAGTTGGTTTGTATAAGAGGAACTTTGGTCAAATGATAACTCTTCTACTAGATATTTTTTGCTTTCCCTGAATATGTGATATGGAAGGAGCAGAACTCAAGATTTTTGAAGTGAAGCTGATATGAAAATAATTTCATCCTGAGGGAAAGAGGAGAGGTACAAAGAATGAAAATGGTGAAGAAGGAAATAAGGGTTTGTAGGAAGAAGCTGAGCACTTGCTAGCAATGTTGTGTTTTCCTACAGTGGGGAAGAGACCAGCTGACCAACTGGCTTAGAGCACTGCTGTCCTGTGGTTATCCTAGGCACTAGACATGCTTGTTGTACCATCATCTGCCTAACGGTGCTCCATCTCTTAAAGCCTAGTCTGTATGCTCCTGGAATGTTTAGTGCAACATCAAATAAAACTGAGCAGCTGCTTAACAATTCCAAACCATCCTAAATTGCAATTTGAAGTGGATTGAGATGGACGGGATTGGTGACTGTAAGATTAGAAGAGTCATTGATACAGCATCATTCTAAAAACTTGTTTCCCTATTATTCTATAATATTATGCTATTATTTATATAATAATAGCATATTATTATATAAATAACAGCATATTATGCTATTATTTTCAAGCAAAAAAAAAAAAAAAAGTGCCAGGAAGGGTGAGAAATCCACAAACAAAACCCCTGTAATGTACTTGAAGCCTTGATATTTCATCTGAATGGTGTAAGAGACATGAACTCTTACTGAGACTGCAGGTCAGGTAGATCTTCACTGAAGAGAGCAGCAGTAGCAGGCACTGAATAAGGGTACTTGGGGTATTGAAGCCTCTGCTAACAGCCATCCTAGAAAAGAGGCTCCCACAAGCTGTCCTAGGATATTTGTGTTATTGTTTGTTGCTGGATATAAGATTTTTTTTTTTTTTTACAGCTGTCTTCTTAATGCCATGGTTGATGTTAGCGCTGTGAGAGCCAGAATTATTGCCTGAGGTACTTTTAGTCTCATATGCTCTGTGACCTTCACACTGTGAGCTTCATCCTCTCCAATGCCAACCTTTTTCAGGGAATTTACAATGTTTCTATTTGTCATTGTTTGAACTTTCCAGTCACTTAAGAGGAAGAGGGCAAAGAGCAGAATGGTTGAGGCTGTTCTGTTGCTTGGATACAAATGGCTGTTGTCTGTACACTGATAAGTCTTCTAAGGACAGATTTGCTTACTGCAGAAGAGTAAACCTTAGGATTCTCATAATTTTTTATTCATTAGCAAAAAAAAAAAAAAAAAAAGCAAACCACAAAAAAACCCCAAAAAACCAAGATATACATCAGTTAAGCTATTCCAGAAATCATGCAAAGACTAAGTTTGAGAGAAACCAGGTGAATAATATTGCTATTTCTTTACCTATCCCGTTTGGATAAGTCAGCAAAAAAAGGCCAAAACCACTTTTGAGCTTAACTGAAAAATAGTGCTGAGAACACCACTTACCAACTCTTTTGTGTTGCAGATAGCAAGGCAAGAGGAAAAAGAAGAAACCAAATTTGAGCAAGTGTGACCACACCACCAGCATTGTGCTTGAGGAGCCTTGGATTTATGTGAGTTAAGGATTTTTCCACTCACATCTTCAAAGGATGGGAATCTGTTTGTGACTATGATGCCTAAAAAAGGTCTCTTTTTGTAGATTTGGGGATCTACATGCAAGGGAGCTATCTATGCTCCCACTGTAGGCAATGGAGATCTTGCATTCAAGACAGTTGCCCTGACAGAGGTGTTTTGTACTTTTTGAGTTATCCTAGAGTTTCCAAGACACTCACATAGTCAGATATGATGTGAGAACTAGGAAAGACCAGAGTCCCTCTGCAAAGCTGACTGAAGGCTGGGAGGGGTAACCTGGGCTAAGCTTTAATCATTAGGAACCAGCTGTTTTATATAAGAGGAAAAAGTGCAAAGGACCTGATTCAGTAATCTCAGTTTTCCTTGAAAAATATCAAGCAAATAAAATCCTAAACTAAAGGACATAGCTCGGCACTAGTTGTAGACTAATTTGGTCTATCTTAAAAGTGATATTGCTGCACTGGTCAAGGCCTCTTGTTAGAAAATTCTAGTACTAAGAAAATAACTTCCATATATATCCTGTGTACACACCATAACTGTATTCTACAGACTTTACTGAGGTGTGGATAAATAACCCATCCCACAGCTGTATTAGGAATGGGAATTTCTATGGAGTAGTTCGGCAGTAGCTGCTTTGTCTGTATGTCAAAGTGTTTGGCAGTACCTCACAGAACAAATATGGAATTTTGGGGTTATGATTCACCCTTTTCCTTCAGCCATGCTTTTCAAGCTACTTAACCAATCTCTTATATTTTTCTGCCTTTCTTCTCTGAGACTTTGTCTTTCTCCATAATTTTTCTTCAGTGATAAGTGCCTGAAATGTATGGCGGGAAACTTGAAGGGAAAAAAATTTAAGAAATGAGCAAGTCTGATTCTCTTCTCAATGCCAGGTTGCCCTGATGTTATTCTGTGTTCTGGTGATTATGGGAATCCATTATTTTGACATCTGATTTTACGCCCATTTTGAGCTTGAAATAGCAAAAAAATAGGTGGTTCCTTTGTTCTCATCCACAGGGTGTTTGTTTAATTCTAACTTCAACACTGAGCAAGTCAGATGTTTGTGGTACTTGTGTTTTCAAAGCCCCTCAAGTGACATGCTGGAACTTCTTGCTGTCTCTGCATGAAAGTTAGCAGTTTTGCCTGCTGAATGGCCTTTTGGGGAGATACAATATTTCATAATATGGAGGTAGCAGGCAGCCACATACACAACAGCATGTCAAAGAGCTGTACAAGTCTAAAAAGGAAGAGCAAAATATAAAATTTTTGGCCCTATTGATTATTTCACTCTTCAGTGTATTTCTTCATTACCTCTTAATGTTTCAAAAGATTTAGCAACTTTGTCTGTGACCTTCACTGGAATTTGATCTTTCATCTTAGACATTCTTAGCCAACAGCTCATCAGCTTGAAGGATTTGGCTTGGTGAAAAGGATGCTTTTGAAATTTTTTTGGAAAGCACAAAGATCCAAGTTATTCTTTTCATTTTGCTCTAGTGCTGAAGCAATTTGATAAAAGTTATATGTACAAAATGTCCTGAGATGATGAGTGCCTTGCTAGATCAGGTAACATTTTTATGGCAGACTGCTCCAGTACCAATAAAGGAAGTGCTCCAAATATGCAAATATTTGTATAAAAAACAAATATTTGCTTTTTATTAACAAAGGAAAAGTGTCATTACTGTTGTGACTGTTCCACTGCTTGAACAGAAAGGGTCACTACGCTGTTCCCCAAGGCTGTAGGATATCTATATTTTGAGGGTTTTTTTATTGTTCCAGTATACAGCTGGAAGAGAGAAAGGTGACAGGTTTCTAAGTTTGCTCCTTCTTTCATATTCACTAGTGGAGTAAATAGAACGACAAAAAATTATGCATATATGACTGGCAGAAATTTAAAAACCTTTTTGCTAAAGAGACTGTGTTGTACAAGGGAAATAGCTGTTTCAGAAACCTCTCAACTTTTGTAATTCATGTTTTAGGACAATGGAGTAAACAATGTAGCCACCTGTAACATAATCTGTGTAATATAGGAGGGTATAAAGCAATGTAGTTCTTGTTAGCCTAGGATGTTATACACTTTATGGTAGGAAATAGAAAGAACTTCACATATAGGAGTAACTCAGATGCTCCCACAAGGCTGTAACTGTTCACTGTCATCAAGCAGAGTTGCCTGTCTTACTTTCTGTAAATAAACATGTATTACCCTAGTTACTTCTGTAAGTAGGCAACTTTAGCAACTGGCATTCTGTTAGGATTTGAATAATTTTTGAGGATTAAAATAAAATTTTTATGAAGACACGTAATTCCACACTCTCTTTAGTTTGTCTTTATCTTCACTACACAGTGACCATCTGAGAGTGCTGTATTCCAAGCAAGTAATTGTATGTTTACACAGAAGCTTTCTTTCATGTTAACATTTAATTTCCTTCCCCTTCACCAAGCCTCAGGCAAGGATCTCTTCTTCTTTTTTTGCCACGATAGTGCACACCATAATGAAGTATAGCTATTTATGGGATACAATATAGTAATCAGGGGTAAATGACACCCTTTAAAATTACCATCCTTAATCACAATACCTAAAACAATGTGATAATTGCTGTCATGGGAACATGGGAAAAAATAGACTAGCCATTAAACAAATACTATAATCATTAATAACAAGCGGCATATGAAATAACAATTTTCTGCTAATCACTAGAGCTGTAGTGCAAACTGAAGATTCTCTTTCATAAAGTAAAATGGATGCTTACAGCTAGGAAAGCATAAACTTGCAGAAATATTTTGCCCATTATCAGGTTTTGCACTGTGTTTCGTATAACTATACATTTCCCTGTATTTATATATATATATGGGTTTCTATATGCAGCAGTTATACAACTGCACTTGAATTTCTCCTTTGCCCTTTTGACCTCAAGTAAGCTTATCAAACTCAAATTTTGAGGAAAAAAATCATACATTCAGATATTGGTCACTTGCATTGTCAAACATTCCAATTAAAAAAAAGAAAACTCACATAGGGAAACAATATCATGTTGGAAACAAAAGGTGCTAGGGCCACCTTTTTCATATTGCTCACTCATTGTTTAGTTTAAGAGGAGGAGAGCATTGGACAGAGAAAAAAAGAAAAAAAAAAAAGCTATACCAGCAAATTTGGCATGAGCTTAAAAGGGCTTCCTTTGATTAATAAGGCCAAGTGAAAAAAAACCCTAGGAGCATTAGTGCCTTTTTTTCCATGTTCGAGATGCCCACCAGTAATATCATAAAGCTGAATATCTAAAGTCTTGTTATCAGTGCAGGTAGGGAGAGAATGAGGCCGACTGGGAAGTTGCATGCATCTTCTAGCTGTCAACTGATGTTGTTTCGAGTCTTAAATCCCACAATTACCAGAAAAAGATCCTTCCTTCCATAGGTAGTGAGGAAACTTGCCCTGTCAGTCTAGCTGGCCACATTTTCTGAAGAAAGGAAGTCTGGTTCTTCATTCATATTAGAGCACAAGCTTGCATTGTTCTCATGAGGATCACTGCTGTGATTTAAATTCTGTGACTTTTAATTCTACATTGACCATGAGTCTAAGCACCACTTTGTGCCTCAAAAAAATAGAAAATGGCCTTCAAATCTTTCCTTTGTGGTTGTTTTCTCATTGGGAAAGAAAGTTTACACCAGAAAAATAGTCAGCAAAAGTCTGATTTATATGTTGCCAGTGTATTCTTTGAAGAAATGTAATAGAGGCACTGAAATGCAATTAAACTGGGAAATGAGGTTTTTTTTGGTTT
>VZRH01001001.1:2425775-2446573 GCA_013397555.1 Urocynchramus pylzowi | reverse complement strand
TTTTTTTTTTTTTTTTTGGGAGCCTATCTTGGTGTGTTTAAAGGCCCAAGGCTGGAGCCTTCTCACCACAAACTGCTCAAAGGCAGTGAGCTCGTGTAAGACTGTAGGAAAAAGGGTTAGAAGGCCAGAAGTTTTGTCATTCAGCTCACTATTTGCAGCTTGTTATTATCTTCAAATATGCAAAGGAGCAAAATGGACTTTCTGCATTTTATTTCCATCCAAGGGTAGGCAAGTAAGCAGGGAAGAGTTTTGACCCCTTGTCTCTCTATATCTCTTTGTATTTTCCTGGCAAGATTTGCTGCCTTGGAAAACAATCCAGCTGCAAACCAAGCAAACATTTTCCTTCTTGTGTCTGCTCCAACATACATGGGCAGGCAAGGAGTGTGTCCCCCAGCTGCCTGCCCAGTCCCAGCTGTTGGGTCAGGCTCTGGGAGGCTGAGATATCTCTGCCCAGCAGGACCAGTGCCTCTGCAGATTCCTGACATGCCCTTACCCATTCCATGACTGAGAGAAAGATGAAGGAGGCAGTGATGACTTTTCTTTATGCATTTCTCAAGTTTTTTCCAGCAGGTGATACTCGCTAGTCAAAACTACCCCAAGGAGGGCTGAGTCAATTCATTTCTCCAAAATAATTTGAAGATTGATGCCAATAGATTGTTGGGAACTTACCCAGATGGGCAAGCATGGGCAGGAAATGACCAAAGGAAGGTTTATGACTCGTGTGAATAGTTCTGTTATTTTCACAAGTTAGTTATGACCCTGAGTGGAATGAAGCAGTGCTGGAGGGTCACTTTTGAAGTGAAAATGCTTTCTTCCCATTCTGCCTCATTAATTGACTTCACCAGGAAAAATAAATTTTTGATCAAGTACGCCAAAAATTAACTCCTGGGTTTTTTTCCATTTTTCTCTGTTAAAAACAAAGAAAATACTCTCAAAAGACAAATAATAATAAAAAACCAAACAAACAAACAAAAAAAAAACCACACACAAAATACTTACTAACATGTTATGCAAATGACATGTTAACTTATGTGTGTCCAAGTAATCTTTCACAAACTATAAACAAGTCTTCATTTGCTTTTAGTTATTTCTAGTTCCCCTTTTTAGTGGTGATTTCCAAGTTACAGCAAGCCAGATAGCTACCTCTAATCTTTATAGCAATGGCTTTTAAAATATTCAAAATGAGTTATTTATTTTTAATGATCTGTAGCTCTGAAAGAGTTTAGGCAATGTGCTTTATACTCTGCAGAAAAATTCTCCTTAGTCCCCAAGGAAAACTTGCATTTTTTCAGGCTAAGCCAATTTTGATAATGAAGATGTTTATTCAAAAGAGAGAATTACAGAGAAGCAGACAGAGCAGGGCAACTAGTGTTAAAAGCAGTGACTGAAAATGTCCCCAGGGACATTTTAAAACAGAATACATTGAGGCTGATTTTTAATTGATTTGAAACCTCTCTGATCATTTTTACCTAGGAAAGATTGGTATGAAACATTCTGAAACAAGAATTTCCTTCATCATTTACACAAATGGGAACTTAGCATACTGTGTTCATATATAGGTGAAGTACTCAAAATAAAAGCTGTCTGAGAGCTAACAGAGACTATTGTCAGGTGCATCTGCCTTACAGAAACTCTTGTTATAAAAGAAGTTGCATCCCATGATGTCTTTGAGAAAGATTTTGCAAAAACAATTTTTGAAGGCTCAATAAGATGTAAGTAACATCACACAGGAAAGGCATTTATTGATCATTGAGCCCCTGAGTAGAGACCTATTTAGCTTGTCTCCAAAAGATGTGCCAATCCTTCCTTCAGTTTTACAGTTTATGTTGCTTATATAACATTCATCTTATCCACTGAAACAAATCACTGGACTTTATCTTGATACCTCTGCTTAGTTTCAGTGAAGTACACACACTGCCGTATATGCTTATGCTTTGTGAGCCAGATCAATTTTCTTTCAATTTATTATTATTATTATTATTATTATTATTATTATTATTATTACTATTATTATTTCTTCACTATCTTTCACAGTGTTTCAGTGCTTGAACACCATTTTAATCTCTCTTAGCTGCATGGCTGCAGCCCTTTGGCCTCATCATGGTTTCAGGAGCAGAGGTGCTCTCTGGCTGGGGACTGGTGCACAGAACTGCTGTGTTCCTTTCTTTAAGAAGGATTGCATTTATTGATGCTGAAAGTGTCTTTCTCTAACTGCAGCCTAAGACTTTTTCAATATTCTCATCATTAATTAGGTAATCTGAGTTGATTGTGTGATGAGAGGTCACATTTAATTTGATGTACTTAATTTGGTACATTACTGATTATTATTTTTCCTGCTGCTACAATTTCATCTTAAAGGATCAAGTTTGATATTGCTTGTCATTTATTCAAACCTCAGAAGGTGTTGCTAAATTCTCTGTCCTTCTCCAGCAGATGAATTTAATTCCATGCAGTCATTTGTGCTAAGTTTCCTTTCTTTCTTTAATCTAGAAGACATTTTTGAAACAAAGAACTTGCAATTCCTCTCATTTTGGAATATAAGCACTGTTTTTTCAGTCAGGCTGAGAAACTCCTTAGTACCTGTGGCACAGTAAAACTGTACTCAGGGAAGCTGTTCCCCCTTTTTTCCTTCACAGTAGACTTCTGTGTTGGTGGAAATGGCTAAGATCACCAAGCTTAGGCACAGGGCTGACGGAATAGGATTACAAAGGCAGCTCTCTGACTGTTCCAAACAGTTCAGACTGGCAGTGCAAGAGTTCTGTAGGATATATGCAGATAATATATACATATATATATATATATATATTAAAAAAATAATTATTTCTTGATGTATTTTTTCATTCATTCCTCTTCCACATTGATTTCACTGTCTCTAGCAGTTTTGGTACATACATCCTGTACACTATGAATAGAAATGCTGTGTTGTGAGATTCTATTTTCTTGAAGTTATAAGAAGTAAATCATGCTAATTTCTTGTACAGAGAATAAAACAAGGCTTGGGATATTTAGATAAATTCGAAGTGAAGAAGTTACAGTATCTCACCACCTGTTTGGCTTTTCAAAATCTTTTTATTTCAACATTCACAGAGATAGCAATACTCTTCATACTATTCATCAACTGAATAAAGAAGTAAGCACCAGCAGTGCAAAGCATATTTACGTAAGCATTATAAAAAATAAGCTTTTTATTTTGGTTTTGCTGTTGAGATGACAGTAATAATAGATGTGAAAAACAAGTGGGAAGTGACTCATAAAATCTCCAAGTAAATTTTATTTATGAAGATGTTAATATTTTCATTAAATAGATGGAAGAAAATCACAGTGAAAATTCTAAACATAATTAAAATGCTCAACAATTTCAAGACAAAGCACTTTTCTTTAGGAGAAAAGAAACTTTCTGTGAAATTCTTGTGTCAGAAGACTGGTAGTCTGAAATTTTAAATTTAAAAAAAATCTTCTCAAATTTCTTTTCTTTTTTTTTTTTTCTGTTGAAGAGAGGATTTAATTTTCGGAAGAATTTGATACATACTAAAAAAAAATTTAAAATTACTTCCAGTTTTTTATAGTTTATGGCTCCTTTTCCTTTTTTCTGACTAAAGCAAATGTGTGATTGTATTCCCCTAACTGGTACATCTCTCCAATGTATCTAAACCATTATTTTCAATGTCATTGTTTATAGATGCATAAATTTCCAATTTAAAATAAAAGTTTGCATTTCAGCTGCTCTCTGAGGGCAACTGCAAAATGCTGTAGAACAACAAATGTTCCTAAATTAGCTAGTTGGAGCAGTTTAAGCTCAGAAAATTTTTTTCCTTGGCTGAAGAACACAGAAAATCTTTTAATTATTAGAATGAAAAACATGCAGCTGTGGTCTCTTGGGTGCAAGAGAAAGCATTTATTTTCTTTTAGAGGGAAAATGAATTTATCATCTGGATTTGTGTCATTTACACCTAGAGGGAATAGAGAAAACATGAATAGCCCATCAAAACTGTCAAAATGTGAATGACATTAGTTACAGTTGAGAACCAGAAGCAGATTAATTTTACCAAGAGTGAGACCTAGAATGGGATATGTAAAAATAATATAATCATACACTGAGCTGGCATAAATGGGCAGACATCCCTCTTCACTGTATGAGAGACACTGAGTCTTTCCTCTTTACAGGGGGTGTTCCTGTGTCCACTGCTGCCCTTCTCAGCTTTGCCTGCTGTCATTTTGCTCATCTGCATCATCAAATTTACTGGTCTGTAATTCGTGGATTCCTCCTGAGCCCCCTCTTTAAAAATTGTCAAGTGTGGCACATTCCATCCTTTCAGCACCAAGGTTAACTGAAATGATACACCACACACAGCAATTAGTTTAGCAATCACATATTTCAATTTCCTCAGACTTTGGGTAAAAAACCCCAGATGTTCGCACAGCTGCAAGCCATTTTCCCTCTATTGCTGTCAATTTACCTTACTTTTTCTAAAAACTGGTCATCTACCACCCCATCATCATTTTGGTAGACCATTGGCAATTGCATTTACTTTTCCTTTTGCCAGATTCAAAACATTTCCATCAGCCAAACTATGGAACATGCAAGCTACTTTCAGCTTTCCCTGCTCAGGTGCTACTTTTTCTTTCCTAAGTCTCGCTGATTCCTCTGTTTAAGCATACTGATGTTGAAGAACAGGGGAATGGAATCCTTTCCATAGTGGTCTTTTTTATGTGGAAAGACCATACATATATTACAACATATTTTAATAATACATATAATACATATATTGTAAATATATTACATATATAATACATATAATACATAAATTGTAATACATATATTGTAAAAGAAAACATAAAACTAAATGCCCTGGGAGCATTTTACCCATTTAAGTACTGCTTCTTAATATTCTTCTAACCAGCTTCTTCACCTTATCTGCAGTTAGGTGCTCCCATGGTGGATATTTCTGTTGTAGCTGTTCTTTTCAGGACACTAGCTGTGGATACCTTCAGCTCTGTGTCACTGCAAGCAGGTTTTGGAAAGGTTTGATCTCCTACATCATGTCAGTACATTTGCACAAAAATGTGATGTTATCAAGGGCAGGGGACCAACAACAGTATGAACTTCTCTGTGATGGAGCAGTCAAAGCCTAGAGCTAAGTAAATATACTTCCAGATTGCTTTAGACATGCAGAAAAAGTATTCTGCATGACAGTAGCATAATGGGACACTTGCTGGTCATATGTCAGTGTCCCATAGTTGCATATGAAAAATTTGCTTTTTTGCAGAGTTATCTGTTGCAACACACAGATGCGTTATGTAAACATAACCTGCAGCTCCATTTTACATCAGGATGATGATGTTTACCAAACATAATAAAAGACTACCTAATTCTATCGTAATAATTAATCACTGAATAGTTATACAAATTTAAAAGCTTATCATACCAAACCAGACATTGTCTTAAATGGGACAGTTGCTTTAAGAAATTGCAAAATTTAACACGTATTATTTACATAGCCAAAGAGGATTTAAGCGGTAAAAAACCTTTTTATCAGTGAATAAAAAAATCACAGAAGTGATTTTAACATGAGCCTCAGGTACTTCTACATGGCAGACACCTAAGACTGTGTGACATGAGGACGTGCTACAGGCCAGCTGACCCAGCTGTCCTCAGCAGCTGTGAGCAATTGTGTGCATGAGAGTGACAGGAAGTTAATGATAAAGAAATTCAATGGGTTTAATCTTCAACAGTGCATACAGGTGAAAATATGTGTAATTTTCTATTTCCCTCTCTGGGGCTAATTCTGATCACATTATAATGCTACACATGATAGCAGCTGTATATGAGTTTTTAAGTTGTGTTAGAACTAATATGAAAATTCCATCAGTTTCAAAATTTACATGGAGGGGTTTCCTTTGACTGAGAGGAATTGTAGAAAACAGTAACTCTTCATCGCAGCTTTTATGTCACAGAAGTGACTTCAGATTGCATTTTCCAAGGAAATGGTATAATCCTCACCTTAAAAACATGAGTGATCCCTCTTGAGAAAAATATAGTGAGGAGACAACTCACTCCATAAATGAAGGCTTTAAGGATGCAGGCTAGAGCTCTATAGAGGACAACATTCCAGGCATTTGATCATATATTGTGTCATTCCTTTTTCATTGATACTTCCTCGATATGACACGAGAAAGCAAAAACACAAGTGCAGTTCATCTATTTTATGTTGTCTCTGTAGAAAGCAGTACTGTATTTCTGCTTCAGTTCTCTGTCATATTTCCACCTGAGTTGAAGAACTGGGTCCCTCTGTTCAATAGCTAAGACTTATTAAATTAAGAGAGAGCTTCCTCTTATTTACTTATCCCTGTAAGCAAGAATGTGCTCGTATTGCCATCCACCTGGTCTGTATAAATACCAAGCAAGTGCTCTGAGGCATTTAGAAAAATGCACCATTTTTTGTCCTTTCTAGTTATTTTCTTTCTGCAGAATTCTCTAGACCTGCTGAGGACATAGGACACAAACTAGTGAACATCAGGAGGGTAGCTATTTCTGCTTGAGATGGAAGGATAAAATTATTAGGAAAAAATCTTTTCCTCTGAGTCTTCTAGGCCAGTTTTTCAGACCTAGAAGATTTAGAAGTCTTGTGTGCTAAACAAAATTTTTCATTAAGATTTCCCAAGGTTTTAGAGTGAGAATATTTCAGTTATTTTGTACTTAATTAGGAGTGATATTAATGCTTATGGTGATAAAATGTGATTAAATAATTTTGAAGTCAGGTACTCAGTTAAAATATGCAGAATGTAAAGAATGATAAATGTTATTTGCTAGGCAGGATTAAAGAAATAACTAAGTTTGTGACAATGACCCCCAAGGGCTTGAGATGTGTCTAACCTATTTATAACCTTTTCTTCTTCTCTTAAGAAGCAAATCTTTACTGGAAAAATAATGTAATGAAATTCATCCTGATGTGGAGATGTTAGTTTCAGGGACTCTTGTCCCTGCTGGCAAGTGACTCAGATGATAAATTGCCAGTAAAAATAATCAGACTGATGCCTGGCAAAATCTGAAGCTAACCTTGTTCAGTACTTTTTAATTAAAAGAAAAAATATTTATTTCTTTATTTCTTTATTTCTAAGGAAGAGTGTTGCAGAAAAATCAGGCAGAGGACCTGAGAAAAGGAAGAAAATAGTCTAAAAAACTCCTTTGCATCTCAGCCAAAACCAAGTCCTAATGGTAATGATGCTGGGAATGGGAGAGAGGAGAAGAAAATGACCCTGATCCTTGTAACACAAGCTTCCAGGTTGCTTGCACATAACATTCCCCAGATTTTTGTGCACTTGTAAAAATGACAGGGATCAACTCCACTGCCTATATATAGGTGAGGAGGTCTATTATACCAGGGTGAGGGGTCCCAGTATGATAAAATTTGGGAAAGAAACATTATTAGTTTAAAGACCTGAATTGAGTTCAGACTAGTAAGTGCATGAACTTCTTGGGCCCAAGCCAAGTGTTTCCATCCAGCAAAATGGAATCCATATCAAAGGAAACTGGAAGCTCTCCAGAGCTACGGGGAAATCCTACAGTCTGTTGAAACAGAAATGTTTTGTAAATATCTCAGCTTTGAGAAACTCTGGTGGTGACACAGCCAAAGACCTCTGCCAGATTTTCCAGAGGTCTGCTCTGCTGAGTGAGCCTTCAAGGTCTGCAGCCACAGGTCTTGCTGCACAGAAGCACAAACCTGAAGATACTAGGGACTCCAGCAAAGAAAAGTGAAAAAAAAAATATATTATTTTCTCTGAAGGTATGGAAAATTTCCCAGTCAGGTTGCACTTTTGGGAATATCTTTTGCTTGTAAGTGGAGCAAAATGTCTGAGTCCCCAAATTGGTATTTACATATACAGAAAGTCCTGTCCTAGTCAATTAAAACTTAGCTGAAGAGCTATAGCTGGGCAAAATAGTTGCAAAAAGGGTCCTGACTGTTGCTAATAAATGAAAAATGTCCTAAGTGGTTACCATAAGGACAAGGGTCGTACCGGGGGTCTGTGAAACTGTAGAAAAGAAAGATTAAGCTGTCTAGATGTAATATGTAATTCAGGCAGGTCTCTTGAAACACCAAAACAGCAAACATTCAGTGAGGTTAAACTTTCAGTGAAGTTCACATTCCATTCCAGTGCTTCCCTGTTTATGCAGGCTGTTTAACCTTCTGCAGTACATAACCCATTACATACCAGGACAAACCATTAACGTGTGAAGCTACATCAGCCTGTCAGTCTCTTTTCATGGAGAAATAAAAATAAAAATGCAATCCTTTGGTAGTGTTTCAGCCAATTTCTTCAGGCACTGGGCGATTGAAAACCAGTTCTGGGTGAGATGGGTGCTTATTTTTGCTGCTGGTTTTTTCTTTTTTTTTTTTAAAATTGCTTCTGCTGTTGTGTGCAGAGGTGAGCATAAAGAGTTATGATGAATGTTGGCTGATCAAGGGAATGGGTTGAGTATGCTTTTGCTTTCTCTGATTAGGCTGAGTCGACTCATTTTTTCATGAGTTTATTATTAGAAGGTGTGATTAGATTAGAATCTAGTTAGAATAATTAGTTTCATTTCTATCAACTTATTTCAATGAATTATTTTGTTTTATTCTATTATTTAAGCTTATATACAGGAAGATAGTATTTCTCTTTATCTTTGTTAAGTATATTACTGGATTTTTTTCCTGAAATATCTCAAAATATCATTAATAAATTTCTTTTTCTTTTTCTTTTTTCTGTCCATTTTCCAATAAGTCCTTTTACTCAATCAGTGCTTAAAAGGAGTGAGAATTTAGCCTCAAATGTCTGCATTAGGAAAGCCTTTCATCTCTGATATGATTTATTTAAAATATATAATTAATTCTCAAAGAGGACTTTCAACCTTTCTTTGTCACTGTTCTTTTTTAAATATTGTGAAGATCAATCTTGCATCCTTTCAAAGTCAGAACTTAAAAGTCATACAAAAGATATTAGTATGTTTTTTAAGTAAAAGATCATATTCACACCAAGCTGGTAATTCATCCTATAATGAACTCGAGCCTTTACCAAAATGGGAGATATTTCTAAAGGGGGAAGATATATCTTGACAAAATGCTGGCACTCAGGGTGGAGGGTTGACTGAAAGAAGAAGTATTGACCTTCAGGACAGCTTGCTCCTGCTAGCAAGGAAACTATATCTGGAAACAGAAGCCAGAAGCCATCAGAGAGACCCTTGGGATATGTCAGGAGCCAGTGTGCTCTCATCAGCCCTAAAAAGACTCTGACTTGACCATGAAGATTGTAACATAATGCTTAGATATTCATAGCACTCATCCTCTTTAGGGATCTTCAAAGCTACAAAGGGTTCCCTTTTAGAGACCCTGTGTAGCAACTAATGCAACAGCACTGGCTGGCAACTTCTGTCAGCTTTCACCATGTAATAATATCCAAGTGTGAATCAGCTACAGAGACCAGAGAATAAAGAACATGAAGAAATAAGTTTAAAATTATTAGATAAAAATTCCTGTGCTGTCAGAGATATATAAACGCCCTAGGAGTGTATTGAAGAATTAAATTGTGTCTCTGTACGCACAGCTATGCAAATGTGCCATTTACTCCTCTTCCTCTGAAAGGTTTCAGGAGTTTCAATCAATCTACACTGGCTGTTGGAGGAAATTCTTTGGGAATGAGCCAATAGAGTCTCCTCTTCATAGTTCTTTCTACTCTTGTTTCCAGCAGCCCTGTTGTTTCATGGTAGGTCCAGGCCACTTCTGCTCATTTCTATGCAAGCCCACTCAGGTTTCACTAGGACAAAATGCAGCATCTTGCTGGAGCTTAATGTCAGGTGCCCCAAAATCTTTGTGAGGATATTGGAGGCTGTGGCTTCTCATAACCTCCATAACTTCCAGAACCTCCTAACTAAAAGGCTAATGCTGTCCCTGCCTGGTCTGAGACAGAGAGGGTGGGATCCTCTTGTCCAGGCAGGGCACCTGACTGGAATATATTGTGGCACATTTCGAGCTGTGGCACATTTTTATCTTTTCAAGGGAAGACACAGTACAAAGTAGACAGAGGGTGCTGATACAGGGGCACCCCTTCCCTAGTTTGTGTCCAATGAAATTAATGTTCCGAAGGGCAGAAGTGCACCCAGATCAAAAACTTAAAATTATTCATAGAGCATCCAGGAGAGATTCCTATTGTCAGTGGTTGATGTAGGGGTGGAACAAATGTCTATGACAGAGGCATATCTTTGTGGAAAATAAGATACTGCCTCATGACCAAAGATGCCAAATGTCACACCATAGAACTGGTCTCTTTCATGTCCTTGGCCACGGACTTTGCAAGGGACATCTATGGCATAAGTGGTTTCCAGTGAGGAACCCCACAATTTTTCAAGTACCCTAAGGGACATTTCTGAGAGCAGATCAAGTGAACATGCTGACAGCTTACTTCAGTGTGAGTACATTTCATACCAAGAAAGAATGGAAAAAAAAAAAAAGACCAAAAAAAAAACCCAAAAAAAAAACCAAAACAAAAAAAAGAAAGTTAAGTGCTCTAGAAAATTAAGGCTGGGCTTGCAAACTTAAAGGGCACTTCCAATAATTTGGGGAGTTTAAAATCCATGTCTCTACATTTCAGTTACTTGGCTACAGAATGGGGTGAGTCACACTGCCTAATTTCATGAGAGAAACTCATCCATATTTATAAAGCACTTCAGACAGTTTAATGTGGAAAGCCCTGATGATGAAGTTTGCCAGTCTCCTCTAATGCAGGCCCAAGCAGACAAAGATAACTTACTGTTCATGTAAGATACTCTGCTAGGTGCAGAGGCACAGGTCTGTGAAGGAGATCAGATGTGTCCTACCTTGCTGATGACATACACAGGTGTCAGTATGATGCAATGTGATAACAGTTCTGTTTTTTTCTCACAGTTTTCAATCTGGAAAATTGTGTACAAGAAATGCATTGTTAATGGGTTTTTAATATAAAAAAAAATATTTGCAAGCTATTTAGAATTAGAAAAAAATTTTTGATACAAGTAGATAAAATAATTAGAATGGATTAAAATGAAATAGAATTAGTGTTAATTTATTTATGGCTCCTTTACATACCTGTAGAATGGATGTGATGCCTAGTATCACAAATATAATATTTATTGATGATTGTAATATGTTTTAAACAGCCTGTTTAAACTGCAAAAGGCGTCCATACAGAAATTAATAATTTCTCTAGTCAGTCTAGACTTAACTGATGGGTGGAGAACAAGACCAGAGGCTATACCATGAATAGCAATGATATGTACAGACTGAGTAACTCCTTGATCGTTGAATGAGACAGGAAACAATAAGATATGGTAATTTAATTAAAGCTACATCACAGTGCAGATGCTCAAGGGATGAAGAGTCCTGCATAATCTAGCTTAACTTCAAAACTTCCTCCTCCTGGTTTTGCAAGCTGAATACTCTTCTAACATTTATGGGGGCTTTCATTGTGGGTTTTTTGTTGTTGTTGTTGTTGTTCATGTCATTAGAACTTGCTGAACCTCAGTTCATGTTTTGTGCTTGTCTGATGGTCCTCAACAGCAATTCCTGTTGCTTGCAGTTCCATTTATTTACCATCTAAAGCGGTGAATCCAGAGAAAGAAGAGGTATGACACTGCCCACAGCATCCCAACTCTTCCTGGGCCTGAGAAATGTGGTAAACACTCCTGCAGATAATTCAACCAAGGGAAATACAAGATAGTTGATATAGTTGTAGTCAACATTGCAGCAACAGAACTGGAGCACTCCCACTTGGGTGAATATATCTTACCTGACAGCAAGTTTGTTTTTTGAATAGACTATCAACAAAAGCCAGCGATTATGCTCTCCAGTGTCATTTAGTCTTGACTACACTAGTGAATTGATAGACATGATTACTCACTGTAAAAAAGCAAGCAAAGAAGAAAACCCAAAACCAAACTCTTAAAACAAGAGCTAGATCACAATGATAATTGATGATAAAAAGGAATACTGTGTGTGCCTCTGTGTCTTTTCATCAGATCACAAATTTATCCAAACCACAGAAATAAAATAATCAGGCCTTCTTTGAATTAGTGTTTTCACTAAAGCTTACACTTATAAATACAATTTCCTTGAGGCTAGAATTAATCTTTCTTGCCTTGAAGAAATTCATCTATGTCTATGGCTAGCTATGTCTATGCTTAAACATATCCAGGGACTTAATGGGAGTATGAAAAACAGCACAGTTTACTTGAGGAAAGGTAAGAAATGGAACAGTGTGGAAGAACTCAAACCCTAGAAACTAGAAATAATGTAGCAAGGTGACAGTGGTCAGAGAAAAAGCGGAAGAGCAGTAAAGGGAACAAGCCATCTCCTCTCTGCATTACTTAGAGATTGCTCGGAGGTGCTGCCTTCAGAAACAGCAGACAAGGCAGGCGGACAAATGAGCAGGCTATACCTCAGAGGTTTTCCTCCATTTTGTAAAGAAGCTACCAAACAGCTCTTTGTCAGAGGCTCCAGAGTGATCCACCGTAGTGGTGGGCTGGCAGAAACAAGCTGAGCTGTGCTCTTCTCTGCTGGCATGACCCTGTGCGGGCGCGTCATCATCACTGTGCTGGCAGCAGGGCACCAGCTGCTGGGCTTTCCTCCCAAAAGGGTACAGCCCTCTTCGACTGCCTTTTCCTTACCTCCTACTGAGCTGGGCACTCCTGGAGCGTCCCTTGGGCATTAGCTTTTGTTCACAGCAGTAGTACCCTTGTAGATCAGGGATCTAAGGTCAAAGAGGTTTGCTGGGAAGCTTCGTCTATGAGATTTTTACTGGGAAGCTTCATCTCTGAGATTTGTGTTAAAAGGCTATTTCTGTAAGAGGCAGCATTTATTGCTGTCAACATATTTGACAAATTATAGGTCACACTGGACCCTATCTGTCTCCTTCCCATCTGATTTAAATAAATACCCAGATTTTTCTGGAACTTAAGAAGAAGAATTTTTGTTTATTTGCAGATAGTCCATGGTATATTATAACTTTGATTGCTGGTTGATCATGTGTCTCTTTAATTGCTTGTGGAAAAAAAAAAAAAAGTCTGCTTTTTTTTTGAATAGGATTTATCCATTTATCCGTAGGTATTAAAAATAATTAACTATTTTTACCACCTAACTATGTCAAAGATTAAATTACCTTTGGAACAAAAATTGACACTTTTAAAATCCCAATAGGTCTTGTAAAAACCTGATAAGACCTGAGGTAAGATTACCAGTACTAATCCTGTAGGACATTGATGTTCTCAAATACCGTAAGGGGATGGAGAAAAGAAAATTCAAGAGTATTTGAATATCTCTCAGAAAGCAAGGCTCCCTATGAGTAGCTCCCAGCTCTCTGCCTTGGCAACCTGCCAAATACAGAATCCAATTGCAAGTTTTACTCCTACCCCTCAGTGGGACATGCTCTAGCAACCCAGGGAATCAGGCTATAACAGAGGAAAAGAGATGTGGTTTAGCATGACTGCCACAGCCTCCACTAAGCTCCTAGCTACCTCAGGGACTCAGGGCCTCCTGAAAAGAATGGTTCTTGTCAGGAAACTTGCTCATTTTAGCAGTTGTGTCTAACTCATGACAGATTGATTCCACATTATGTTTTCTGGTGAGACCACCCAGAGGTGTCTATTTGTTTCTTGTCAGATGTTTGCAGGGAGCTGAGGGACTGTTGCAGCAGCAAAGAATGTCTCCTTTGGCCAGGTCTTGGTTATTGCAAACTGCCTCATCCCAATGTGTCAGCTTTTTGCCTGCATTTTGTTTTTATTTGAAATCTAATCCCTGTCCATATTCAGACTGTGGTTTATCACATCAAAGCCAAGTGAGAGTGAAGAGCTGTTCGAATAAGTTTTTACAGCAATCATTCATAGGCACAAATCTGCTGTTGAATTCCCCAAGCATAGCAATTGTGACAGTAGTCCTATCAGACTTACACTGGTTCCTAGGTCTGATAAGCAACTGATTATGTTATTTCCAACTTCCCTCTGTTTAGGCATCCTACTGTAAGCAGACTGCAATCCTGCTGGCAGGAACTGTGTCTGTCTTGACCTCATTTCTCACTTTGTCAGGCTGTTTATCTGTATCAACATCCTGCAAGACTGAAGACAGCTAGGATGTTATTTCAATATTTAATCTTTAGATTATGGGAAACTCCACCCCACCTCTAGCCAAAATGAGTCCTCACAGGCCCTTCAAACATCCCAGTATGCTTTTGATTGATATGAAGTGGTGAAAAAATCCACTAATGAAGAACATTGGTAAACTGTGAATTTTCCAGAATGTCTTCTTCATTATGTGTATTCCACAGTCTGCAGGCAGATCCAAGCCTGATCTGGTGTTGAAAGGAATGTCTACAAACGGGCTCCTTTGTACTGAAAGACTTTTTTTTTTTCTGGAAAATGACTATTCTTCAGATTGATGGAGTTTTTGTCTGTTTGCATTTGGTTGGGTTTTTTTTTTTTTTAATGTATCATGAAGGGGAAGAAGTAACCATGGGAAATCTCCATTAGGGCCGCTTTCAAAACAACTTAAGAAATTTGAGAAAGTAGTTTTTAAACTTAAGTTTTAAAGAAACTTAAGAAAGTAGTTTTTAAAAACCTGTGTCACTTTTAGGTTCATCCTGCACAAAAATCTGAAATGAAATCCAAAGTCCATTTATACCACTACCTTAACCTAGCAATTCACTGCTTACTGCTGAATGCCTTAGAATTGATCTTTTTATCCATTTCCATTTGCAAACCTTTGTACCCCAGCACCAAGACCATGTGCCAGGATGTTACTGCACAAAGGGAGCTGTGGAGCTCTGCTGGGAGGGCTACAGTGCCTGCAGCTGCAATGGGTGCAGCAAGTCTTTATCAAGGTACAAATGCAAGCTGCTCTGTGCTAGTTTGGGTTCTAGAGAAAAGCTTTGCAATGGAGCAGAGAGAAGTGAGAAGTGTGGCACTTTTCTTTCTCTCAGGTTCTGTCACTTCTCTGTGATGGTTCTTCAGGGTTTTTTTAAAGATTATGTATATTGGCCCAATTTATGTGTATTTGGCACTTGCAAGGAGGGCAAGTGGATAAAGCACATACCGTAGTGAAGGGATCATTTCCAGTAGCAAAAGTTTTGATAGCAACTAAAAATATGTATGTGATTACAGTAACAATGGAACTACTTAAAGCATGAAAAATGGCAGGCACACTCTTCTGAAATCATAGGTTGTTAACAAGTAAATACAGAATTGTTACACTACTGAACAAAGTGTTAAGGAAATAATACATGGATTGGTACCTAGAATTACAGTAGTATATACATGTGGGACACAGTGGTTCAATTCTGCTTTCAGTCCCTGAATTTTGGGCTTTAACTGTGTAACTGAGAAACTCAAACTCTCCAGTTACAACATCCCTCCCCTAGCATCAGCTAGCACCATGTGATGCCAGTAACTGACTGAAATGCTTGGGTACAGACTACCAACCCTATCCAAGCCTGTGAAAGGATAGAAATTCATGTATTATCTGCATTATAGCATACATTTATATATTCTTTGTTTCTGAAATAACTCTCCTTATCACAAAACTTCCTATGTGTCCAGTTTCTTTAGAATTACTTTTGGCAGAGTTTTATCCACATCTGTCTCTGTCAGTGACATTATCCAGCTCTATGCACACAGAAGGTCATGCTTCCAACCTTGTTTAAGCACACAAGTTATCAGAGCATTTCTTATCATATAAAATAATTCACCTGAAAAGAGCACTTGGTTTCACAAGTGCTGCTAAAAAAGTCCAGTGCTTTCAGAGTATATATTGTAATGTTCAGTGCAACACAGTGTCCCACAGAGCTTCCCCTTTCACTGGCTTTTAGCTATTGCTTTCCATTCTTATTTGCCTTTATGGCAATAGGTTGCTTCAGGTTGCTTCATAACGTGTAAGCTGTGCTAATGGGACAGCGTCCATGGATTTTGACCTCCTGTACTGAAAACAGCAGAAAGCAAAATCAGAGGGCAGAAGCAGTCATTGAAACAAAATTCAGCAATTCTGTATTTATTTGTAGCAGATACCTACTAGCTCTGTAAAGCCATCTTTGTGAAAAGTGAATAATTACTTCCCCTAGCTGATTATTTGCTATTTTGCAGTTAATACCTTTTCATTCTCTTTCCCTCTTTTGTAATATGCAAAGTTTATTTTCTTACCTTATAAATTATGATTACAGACTAGTTGGCAAATTTTTGATACATTTTAGATGACTGATAACTTTCATATTTTATTTCAGAGCTTTCTAATTGACACTCACATTTTTATTTTCATCTTTGCAACCATAACTTCTTTCTACAAAATGCTGTTGATCTCCTAGTAGTTCAATGTGGCTTTGAAAAAAAATATTTATTTTTATATGAGCAGAGTTGTGTTGTGTCAAAAATACTTAGAATCACAGAATATTTGGAGCTTGGAGGTTCAGATCCATCGGGATCATTGAAGTCCAACTCCTGGACCTGTACAGGGTAGCCCCAAGAGCAAATGCCTGGGAGCATTGCTCAAACTCTCTTTGAACTCTGTCAGGCTGGTGCTGTGACCTGGGGAGCCTGTTCCACTGCCCAAACACCCTCTGGGTGAAGAACCTTTTCCTGATATCCAACCTGAACCTCCCCTGACTCAACTTCAGGCCATTCCATCAGGTCCTGTGGCTGGTCACCAAAGGGAAGAAATCTGTACCTGCCCCGGCTCTTCCCCTCACGAGGAAATTGCAGACTTTGATGAGGTCTCCCCTCAGTCTCCTCCAGGCTGAACAGAACAAGTGACCTCTGCTGCTCCTCACATGGCTTCACCTCCACCCCTTCCCCGTTTTCACTGACCTCCTTTGGACACACTCTAATGGCTGTATATATTTCTAACATTGTGGTGCCCACACTAGCGCAGGGCAGAGTGGGGCAATCACCTCCCTTGACTGGCTCAAACAATTCTAGTATTTATGTGTGCATCTATCTATGAAACTGAGAAATGTGTAATTCATGAAGTGCTGAAATGACATTTGATTTGGTATTTTCATACAATGATTTTCTTAAAACGAAACCTATAGCCTGAGATACATGTATATATCACAGTAGGTTGGGATTATGTGTAAAAAACCTGTTTTATGTAAAACATTTGCAGAATTATCCAGATAATCCAAGTCAAAGACATTCAAATATAAAACTTCCATTGAAAAGACATTGCTGGTCTAACATTCTCATTTTCAGAACATTCCTAATGCCTAATGGCAATTAGAAGAGTAGTCTTCAGTACTCCCAGTAATTAATCTTTAGTTGAGAATCCTTCTCCTGGAAGTTAATTGCATGTCTCGCCTCATGTCCCAGATGAGCAGAGTTGTGTGAGAATGTGGTAACTTCTATCCCAGGCTGCAAACTGCTGAGCATGCCAGGAGGCAAGGCACATTATTGATGTATCTGCAGTATGGGAGACTGGCAGCATTGGTTCACATAAAAGCAAGCTGTTTTTTGCATGTTGTTTTGAAACTGCATGTCTATACTGAAAGTATTACAGGAATTTAGTGGTTAAAGGAGATGGCAAGCCCTAATCTGCACAGATAAATTTCCACTCTTAGAACTAGTCATTATTTGCTCCATTTAGTATATAACGGTCTTTTATTAAAATTATTTCTTAATTTTAAATTAATGCTATGTTCCATAAGAAAACAACTGAACCTGATTTCTTTTTTTCTCTGTCTCCTGTCATTGTATGAGAAGGAGCAATGGGAAACTATATTTACAGAATATGGTAGCTTTGGGAAGTCTTTTTACAACAGGACATTCATCTGCCCCTCTATTCTGAAGCCAATGAGCCACAAAATGTTAATCCCTGAAAAAGTTTGGCTTCGACAGCATGTTACCATGAGAGACTTCAGTCTCTCCCTTAGAGATTTCATCATTGATTTTGAGGCTCTGTGAAATTTGCTTCCATGTGGATGGGATGTTGGGGGAAGAAAAAGAAACAAGATTTTGGGGGAAGAAAAAGAAACAAGAAAAATTTGCAGAGAGGCACTAGATAATAAACTCTTTAGAGTTTAATAAACTCTTTAGATAAGAGAGGTCTCATTCTTATCTGTCTTTTTTCCTGCTTATTATCAATTTGCCTAAAGAAAAGATGCTTTCTCTCTACAAATCCTGTTTCATTACTTCAATAGGAAGAAGTATGAAATCCTCACATAGTTGTACCAGTGCTTCTCATCTTCTTTTTGTCTTAAATCCCATACTGATAAAATTTCTTTGTAGCCCTGAAGAGTGAAAGATTTTTCTTATCAGGGAGAAGCAGTTTATACTCCTGTGTACAAAAAGGGTATCCTTAGCTGGATGGAACAGTAAGATGGTTCTGAGGTCACCTGTGCACTAGGGACTAAATAGGAGGAATAGTTCAGTTCTTACCAGCTTCATGGGAACATTTTCCTTTTGCTCAGACTACCCTGGTCCTTTAATTGAGCTTTTCCTATCCTGGCTTCATTTGTGGGTTTTGTTAAAATATGGCTGCAGGTAGCACCAACAGACATCAACTTTTCATGTAAATCAAGCATAACCCTTGATTGCCTTTCTGAGCTTTATTGTAAGACTAAAAAAATCAGTTCAAACCCCCATAAAAATGCTACTTTCAGTGACTTATACTAGATTATTTTACATAATCTTTAGGCACAAATTTGCTTTTTAAAAAGCTTCCATGTATAGAAATTAAGACTACCAAAAAAGCTTTTAATCAGATAATGTCTACTTAGAAGGAGTCCTATCAACTTGAATAAAAATTAATAAGATAGATTATTAAGAAATGTTACTTGTTATGGAGTAGTTTGGGGAAGATATGAAACACAAACCCATTAAAAAACCAAACCATAAACTATAGAGATCTATTATACTTTGATTTAAAGGTATTTCAATATTAATTAAAAGAGGAACAGTTGTCATTTCTTATGTAATGATACTGCTCTTTTTGTTTCCTTTCATTCTCTGTGGAAGTGGAGCACAAGGCAGTCGTTTTGGTTTTCTTCACCAGTGTGAGTGCCTTTGACATAGCTGAAGAGATAGGAGGCACTGCCCTTTATCTCCACCCTGGCTGTTGGGGTGGTGCTGTGCTGGTCCATAAGTCTTCCTGGCAGTTTCTTTCCAAGTCTGTCTACAAAAATTGTACTCTGCATTTCTAACCATGCAGTATGTACAGTTTCAAGGATGGTATGGATATTTGCTGTGAAAATATTATCTGCAGATTGCTTTCCACGTGCAGTAGGGAAAATTCATCATTCAAACACATGAGAAACAACTTTCAAAAAGGAGAAGAGCACTAAAATGTGAGGGGAAATAAATATTTTTCATATTCAAATATAATGCAATGATTTCTCCACAAAAGAAACCTGGCTTTCTATGACATTTAATTTTACATTTCTGCACATGAAAATGATTAAAAGGAAGATGAAATATTTCAAAAAATATATATCCAGACAATAACTTATTCCCTTCATCAATTGTATTAAACAACATCTGTGAAAGTGGGACTAATCTTTATACATATACATACATGAAATCATGCTATATGAGAATTATGAACATACATTTCACTTTATAGGAGATGTGCTCATGCTTTCTAAGTAATTTAGGATGCCATTGCTGGAGGGAACTGTATCTTGGAAGACAGATAACCTTGAAAACTATTTAAACATTATAATGTGAAAGCTATTCCACCTGAGTCCTTGTCCAGTACACTGGAAAAGGTGAATGAGAACTGTGGCCATGAAAAGAGGAAAATAATGAATATGAGAATAATGAATACCAGTTGGCAGGTGGTTTTGCTTTGGCAAGTGCCACTAGCAGGATTGATACTCTTAGATGACCTTTACCTCCAGAGCCCGTACTTGAGGAGTGATTTTGAAATATCTGAGATGAGAAATTTGAAAAAAAAACAAAGACTGATGAGCTGAACAGAGTGCTTTATCTCACCATTGCACAAGCACATGAATCTGGCATAAACCAGAGCACTGCCTAAAAAGAGCAAGCCTACCCTTTTCAGATCTGCATTGTTTCCTCCCTTGATTCTTTTCTTTCTTTTGGACCAGGGTATTTTAGACTCATTCACCACCAAAGTGCATAAATACCATGCAGGCAGAAAAGAGAAAGCAGCTGAGGGACAGAAGGTGACCAGAAGAGTTGATCTGGTCACCTGTGCTGGCTTTGCAGTCTTGGGGAGGGTGTGTGGAGGGCTAAGGCAGGAGAGGGAAAGGACTTACCATGTGAATTTGCTTAGCTTATCAATAAAGCCAAAGTAATTTGATTAAGTGGACACTGAGTATCAAAAGGTTCTTCAGTGTCTACAAAGAAACAGCATAGCTAAGAGCTGCTCCTTGGCTCCTGTTCAGAAATTAAGGGAGGAGAAAATAACTTAATGGTGAAGATGCTTAAGAATTAGAAAAAAAACCCTGCTGGATGGTCTCTTTTATGTCTTAAAATCAACAGTAATTGCCTTTCTGAAATACATAAAATACATACTTAAAGACACAAACTGACAGGTTCATTGGAGGAAGAAATGGATGAAATGTAGTGGCTTATAAGAAGCAATACTAGATATAAGACCCCTTCTGGCCTTAAGCTCAGTGAAATAAGACTGTGGCAGGCTATGAAAACATACTGAAAATTGTATGCAGAGTTGCAAAAATCTTTTACTTTCTTTACCGAGAGTTGAGCATTGATGCAAAAAAAAAAAAAAAAAAAAAAATTATTTTTTATAAAAGGTGTTTTTTTTTTTTTGAGCAAAACCAAAATAAAAAAA
>VZRH01001001.1:2337895-2425770 GCA_013397555.1 Urocynchramus pylzowi | reverse complement strand
AAAAAGAATTCTTATTTAAAATAGGTTTTGTGCTTTTTCTGAGCAAAACCAAAATGAAAAAAGTATAAGTAGAGCTGTAAAAATACTAAAAAGATGGTGGATACTGGAGAGTGATGGGAAGTTTTTTCTGTGTTTACCACATTTTTTTTTATTTTTTAGTGCTCAGTACTCTGGTGATCATACCCTACCCTGGTCTACTCTTCCTTGAATTCACCCATATTTTTTAAATTTATTTTGCTATATCTTAGGCAGAAGACTGTACCAGCCCAGCCCAGAATTAGAAGGTATTCATTCGTGGAAAAGAGGCAAATGACAGATGTATCCAGTCCCTTAATTTTCATTAAGCTCTGTCAATATTGATTGTTTTGTCAGAAAAATACAAAGTGACTTGTGCAGCACTGATCCCCACAGCACAGCAAAATGAGTTGTACTCAGTGTTCAGTGTTAGGACCATTGATTAGAATCATTTGAGGCTTTAAACTACTGCTTTTGCAGCACTGTCTAATGCGATGGGGTTTAATTTACAGCTGTCGATATTTTTCCATTAGATTTATGGAATGATATACAAAAACCATATGGTTCTTGTGAAAGAAGGTCATGAAGCCCCCAGGGGTCTCTCGAGCTCTCGAGTGTAGATTGAAATCCACCAGTCTATGTGATGATGCAGCCAAGTGTAAGCCAGTAAAATTAACTTTGTTACAGTTTTCCTCTCTTCAGTAGGGGGTACCTAAGCATTTTATTATTTGACATGTAAGAAGTCTTACCAATAAAAGGATTCACTTAAAATCATTCACAGTTCTATCTTCTCTTTAATAATAATAAAAAAAAAACCAATAAAAACTTGCCAATGGCAATGATTGAGGTTCTAATACGTACTGCAGTAGCAAACAATAACGGCATCAGATTTAAATGTGAGTCCCTTATCATGGGCTTTATAGACATTTTAGAAAATAAACTGAACAGGCAGAGTTTAGAATCCACTTTAAAAATCCCTCTGCACTTAGTGAGTGCCTGCACTCTGAGCCTTCAGTCAATGGTGGGGCAGTCGTGAGGAATGCATCAGTCAAATTCTACCACGGGCATCCATCTGGACAAATGTCTGTGTCTGCATTTGCCATTTGTTCACAAGCCAAAGGTGAAGGTCTAGCTCCTAGTCATTGTATCCTTCTGTTTTCTTGAGTGGATATGAAGTTTTGCAACAGGGAGATGGGAACACACATTTTGCGAAATAAGAAAACATCTTTTCTGTAACTAAAAATTTGCTCCTCACATTGAAAACATTATCATTTTTATCACTTGGGTTAAGCAGATTTTTGCCACTCATTCATGTGGAGACAACATGTAAACATAAGTTAGAATGTTTATCCACCTGTATGATGTGGATGTTAATTCAGTGTAACTTAAAGGTCCAAGCTGTCACAGTGTACTTAAGAGGTCTCATCAGTAAAGAGAGAAACAGCTCCAGGGGTCCATTTATCCTTTACACATGCAAAAGACACACAAGTCTGCTCCTAGAGAAGCTGGTGGGTTTTTTTTGTTTTTGTTTTTGTTTTTGTTTTTTTTTTTTGGTCTCTCTGGCCTCTTAAGATAGCCTGGCAACATCACCTAAAATTACATGTAGGGCACAGCAGACCTGGAGTAGTGCAGAGGATCCCATCAGGCCCTCGTGTTCCATTCAGTACCAATGGTAGCATCACAATAACAGCTTGGATTTTGCACTGGGTTCTGAAATCCTGGCCCACAGAAAAGGTGGTGAATGCAGGTGTCCACTAAGGCTTGTCACGATGACGTGACAGTGCTCAATCATCTATATGCACTCTCTACCAGTTACAGGCTTGTGATGGGTTCTCTAGGGCTGCACTTGCTTTTCCAATAGGAAGAAATACTTTTGCTTTCTGAATACTATCCCCAATACTAGGCTGTTGATAATGAAAACACTTCTATTAATGGGAAATAAGATTAGTTTAAATAAAAATTGATTTTAACGGAAAATGCATGTTAGAATTTCACAGCTGGTTTTTTACTTTTTAGTGATCAATTTTTCTAATTATATTTCCTTTTCTCTATTTTATGGTCTTTGTCCCTAACTCAAACTTTGCTTCCATGAGTTTATTTTGAATTCATACTATCAAAACTAGATGAGAATAAAGCTCACATTCTAAGTGAAAATGAAGCTTAGAAAATACTGGAAATTAACAAGCCAAATGAGTCAAAGCAGAAGGTATGCCTACCCTTGAAGAAATTTGGTAAAGTCCTAGATCAGCACCCAAATTTTTACCTTATTCAAAAGAAATTACAGATGTTTTTTAAACTGCCTATCTACATAATTTACAAGTCTTGATCTTACATGCTCTTCTGAATTGTGAGTGGATTTGAGTCACAAGTCTCAGAACTGGCATAAGGGAATATGTGGGACATTCACAGCAAGCTGTTATATTTTCAGGCATGATCACTCCCATTGGATCATGACCCTTCCAGTGTATCAAAATAGATGAACACAGGTGGTGGTTGTGCATCAGCCCTACTACACAAGTCCCAGCTGTGAATAGATGTGTGAACATTCTACTGGCAGCTGGGAGCTGCTATTGGAACACTGGGAAAAAAGGTCACATGATGAATGGACCCGCCTCTGAGGAGCCTGGACATCAACTCAAGTCTTGGCATGCTGGTGAAACCTCTATATATAACACTGACCTCTATATATAACCCACAGGAACNCTCAAGTCTTGGCATGCTGGTGAAGCCTCTCTATATATAACACTGACCTAACCCCACGGGAATTGTGTAGCTGCATGCTGTCACAGGAGCAGCGGGGCTAAGTGCAGTGGGAGGTTAGAAAGATGCTTGTCTGGGACATCTGGGATGCACATTTTAAGTTGCTGGAGTCTAAAGCTAATAGAAGGTGTGTGGTTGCCATCTGATTTCCTGCTTCAGTAACTTGATTTGTTATAATAAGGAGTGCTAGTGTTCAAGAAATCAAGAGCTGATAGAGAGGGGAGATGAGTCATTTGGGGGACTTGTATCTGAGGACCATGAGTTTAACACATCAGAGGATTTGCTTGTGCACAGAGAATTAACCATGGGCTAATAAAGCTGCATTGGGCCTTGTAGCAGTGCTACAAAACAGCAGTCTTGGTCCCAAATAAGTAGTGGCTTCTAAGTTCTTTCTGTGTATTCATCTTCTGGTTGTGCTCACTGATGTGGACATTCAAGGCAAAAGGTGGTCTTGTTACTTTTTCTGTGGCCACAGCTCACTCCACAGAGAGAAGCAGGCACAACTTTCCCAGGCATTATTCCGGGAAAGGCTGTGAGAAGATCAGAGAAAAGAATGAGAAACAATTCTTATCTTCACTTGCTGCACCTGTTGTTGTGAACATGTGGAATGTGTTATGGAGATTTGTTTACCAAAGGGTGGTTTCTTGGACCCTGGTGATAGTGTTTGGATTCAATTGACCAGTCTGGTCTAAGCTGTATCAAACTGTCTGCAAGGGCGATGGGTTTTTCTTAATAGTTTAATAGTATAATAATAATAATAATAATAGTATAATATAGTATAATAAAGTGATTGATCAACCTTCTGGAATCATGGAGTCAATGCTAATTATTATCTCGTAAGGGGCACACTGCCACGATATTTTTCTTTCCCTACATTTTCAGCTCAGAAAAAATTCCCTCTATTTCTCTTTTGTTGTGCTAGGTAAGCAGGGCAAGAAAAACCCTGGAGTTTAGCATAAATAGTTAATGCCAAGGAGGACAGGAAGACTGTGAGTAGCAGAGAGCCTCTGGTACCTGCTGATTCAGAGAAGCCGGACTGGGGCCATACTCCGCTGATAGAGACAGCGAAGGGGACCACGAAAGGCTGCTTAACAATACGTAGCCAGTGACAAATGTACCCTTCAATTAATGTTAGAAACAATTTAAATCAAAATGTTTTTGTTCCCCCTTCATTGATTTTGTAATCTCAGTGAAATCACTGGTTTCCCTAATTGGCTGATGAAATAATTAGTTGATTCTGACATTCACTTGGACTTCTTCTAATTAGAAACTCCATTCCACCAGTTGTCATGTCAAAACAGTTTTCTAAGAATTTACAGCAGTTATCTTTTCCTGTATAACTTTTTGAACATTGTCTTTCTCTATTCAGAAAGGATTGTCTAACTTTTTCAGCTTTTTTAACAGCAATTAACTGATGAAGATTTGGGTTTAGTTGAATACAGTATGCCAATATTTTATTTTGATTTGTGCCTAAAATATTGTAAATCAACATTTAAAATATGCTAATCTTGTCCCAAACCAGACAAACCAGCATTTTAAATTAACATCTGGATAGTTTTCAAAGAACCAAGATTAGTCTGCTTTAAAACTATAATTCCCTTATTAAAAACATCCTTTAAACTTTTTTAAAAAGTCATCCTATAAATAAAAATAATTTAAACATTGCTTTGTCAATGCAAATGCCAATAGCTACCTTCAGAAATATTCCTTGATTAAAAAAAAAAACCTTTTGAAGACCATCAGCATTAGTGTCTGGAAAATTTGTAATATGTCTAGTAATACTTTTGCACGTGGACACAAAATATAATCCACCAACCTCAATTTACAGATGTAAATGAGCTGTATTCATTTTATTTCTTCATAAATTTGTATTCTTCTGCCTGTGATACAAGAGAAAAAATGTCACCAAAAAAAAGTTATTTTTAGGTAGTTCATGTGAATAACATTGCATGTACATGAGTGGAAAGTATAACATCTCTGAAATAATTCTGATGCAAGCAATCTGCTTCCCAAGTGGAGCCCAGGGGGAGATGCAATGCATTTTACTGTTTTACTGCTCATGGAGTGTTGTTTCTCAGAAGGACTCTGAAGGCAATACTGGTTGTTCATGAAGCATGGAGAGTGATAAATTAAATGTATCACTAAAAATATAGGAGTCTAGGCTCTTTGGAGCTTTGCAAAATTCTTATCTGGCTGAAGTTATGCTCTTAAACTAATTTTATCACTCAATATAACACTCTTTGCTTTTAATAATGCAGCAGTGAAAGAAAATTACTTCAGGTAGCTTGCCTAATACATTTGGCTAATAGTCATAATCAAACAGTAAAAGATGACTATCTGTATATTCCAGCATATTTTGCCAAGATGTGTGGAGTAAGTAAGAGTACCTTGAACAGTATGAACAATACTAGAAAAATATATAGGGATTATATATATGTCATTTTCTATATTTTACTACTTGAGGCTGCAAAGAAATAAAAATGTGATAACATAGGAAGATCCCATCAGGGGGACACAGTCTCCTAAACAGCTACTCTTGTGGAACTATTTGCTTCCAAACCCATTTCATGCATGGGAAAAGCCCTCATGGAGATTGTTTTTGTACCCTAAGAAACAGAACTCTATGATGGTGGGGTGGAGATGAAAATCCTATCCCTTTGATGGCTTTCTGCTCCTCCTACTTGATGCAAGAAGGATAGAGAGAAAGAAATACCACTTGAAATGAAGCTACTGTGGAAAGTCTAAAGCATACTTTATGATACTGTCTTGTGTGGTTTTCTGTGCTCTGTTTCTAGCTCCTTTGCATTCAGCTCTTGCACCTTTGCTAGATCTGTCTTCTATATCCCAGCTTTTTCAGACACTGGTTACATCTTAATTTTGGGCTTATGACCCACGAGTGGTGTGAAATATTACCTGGTTTATTTGCTTCTAGTTTGGCTTTGTCTGTCCATGGAAGTGCCAAATCTCACTGCTGTGGTAGAGATTTGCTCTGCAGAGTGTTGCAGAATGGCTTTTCTGCTCTCTCTGAAGCTCTGGGATGAAGCACTCTGAGCCAGGGAGTTCTGTTCTAGGCAGAGCCTGAACCTGTAGTTGATCTATTGTTAGCTTTTAGCTCTGGCTATTTTCATGCCTGGAGCCCACAGCTGTTGCATTGGGGTTTTGGGAGGGGGAAGTGGTTAGTTTGTTTATTTGTTGTAGTGTTACGCAAGCCTGTCAGTGTACCCAAGGAATTTTTACAAATATTACTTTTTTCCCCTGTCCTCTGGTATGTAACCAACTAGTTTGCACTGTAGACCTTGCATGTGCTGGGAAAAACCTCAAATTATTTTTGTAAGATTGAAACTTTGCATAGATGGAGCACTGCTCCTCTTTCTTCTTCTCGGGCTACACTTAACATGTGATTTCTTCTTTTGTGTTTGTGCACTTATCATTATTATCATCACTTATTAATTGTAATTTTTTTTCCCCTCTGGCTCAATCATGCAGTTGTCTAGTGTTTAAGATACTTAGATTTCTCCTAAAATTTGTGTCCTTACTTCAGGTACCTGCAACCATGACATGATTTTTTTTTCATTAGAGGGTACTGTGTGTGAGTAACTCTTACTTGTGAGTTAGGCACACTGGATATCTTTTCTTTAATATCTCTGCCTCAAGGACAACTTTGAGGCAAATCATCTTCCTTTATTCTTGTCTCTCTTCTCAGTGTTCATCACATGAATATCTTAATTTACTGGACTGAACATTTTTTAAATTTTAAACTTGGGCACAGGTGTCATCTCCTGGACACAGCTGGATTGAACCAGAACATCTAAAAACGTGACAATTTCAAGCCATCCAAGCTGACCTCCTGGAAGCTGTGCCATACAAGATACAGGTTCTGTACCATTGCTGTCTGCAGCATGACATATGAAGGTGCCTCTGAATGAGGCCTGGATTGGCTTGGATATACTGACAAAAATGCTGTAATGATTCCAGAATCGCCCTCTGTGCCACTCAGCTCTCCTTGCTGTAAGGACAGAAACTGGGAGTAGACATAGAGGGATGGAAGTCATTCCAGTTATATCTGTTCAATTCATGTGCACTAGTTTGCCCTCAGTTTGCTTTTGAACATTGCTTATTTGAAATTATTTTTTAAAACTGACCACACAAGTTTCTATATTACTGCTATTTACTTGACAAAGATAAAGCTGAGTGAACAGTAGTATTACTTATAAATTTCCAGAATAAGTGTACTGTGGACAAAATCTTATGGGGACAATATAATATTTTGTTTTTAGGGGCTTGCTTAGGGGTGCATTTGTACAATTATTTATATTTCTAAGTTGGAAAGAATGGAGTGTGCTAGTAGCACTAATAACATTTGCATTGATTGCATTCTTTTAGAAGTGGATGAGACAAGCATAGGTTAATTAAATCTGACCAGAAAGTCAACCATATGACGGCTGTGTATAAATACCTTTAATGCAATAGTCACCTCTTTGCACAGAAGTGCTAGCTCTATAAAATCTGTTATAGAGCTTGAATTTGTAGTGTAAAATGTCTACAGTGGTCTTTGATGAAAAACCCAGTAGCTACACAAGATGCCCTGGTGGAACAGCAGCAATTAACACCAACACTTTTCAGGGATCTGAAGCATTTTCTTTCAGGATTGAAAGGGATCTGTCAGTATTACAGCCTGACTAATTATGGCATCTATTTCTGAGATACCACTGAGAATGGTAACTCAGACAGTACACTGGCAGGTACAAGTTATTTGTAAGTTATGGTTATTGGGAGTCATAAATGAACTGTACCAAAAAATCTTCTTCTGGTTTAAGAGTTCACTTAAATACTTGCAGACCATCATAATGATCTTAAAACCTTTCCCCTTTCAAACTAAAGATTTGTGTTGTTAGTGGATTTACATAGTTAAAAACAGGCAAATTACAACCTACTGCCTGTGAATTTGGTATTTCATTCTCTGGGTCTCCAGGTGCTCTTCCAAAGTAATGTTAATTTTAATTATTGACCTTCTAAGTGACAGTCACATCTAACATTGTAATGTAATTACATAGTGTCTGTCTGACCGCAGATTAAAAAAAATAACCAGGGGAACAATACATAAACCCCAAACAATAAGTGATGCAGGTGTGACATACAACTAAATGAGTTTAAATAAAACTTTTCTTTATGATCTGCTGCAGAATAGAATATGATGTGATGGGTAAACCAGTAGAATTTCCTTGTCTTTCATATTGGTCCTTAGGAACACTGGCCATAATTATTTGCTTCTTTATCTCATTATGTATTGCTCAAATATTTGCAAACTTGCCACAGTTCACCCAGAAATCAAAGGTGTTTCAGCTTTGTTGGAGAGAACTGAATAAAAACTCTGTAGCTGCTTTGTAGGTAATTGCATGAGAAATCACTCCAAGCCCTGCAGCTGTGTTTCCCAAGCACTCAGCCTGCTCCATCAGCAAGCTGCTTTATAAACTTGAGTGGTTAACTGTACTGCCAAAGTAATTTTGAAACTCCTGAGAGGTCTTCAGGTAAATCTTCCATGTGATTTTAAATGTCTCTCAAAGGACACAACAAATTCAATGGAAAGCAGTCCCACTGTAGTTGACAGGGGGTTTCTGAAAGCACCTGCCTGTGGAGGCAGGAGCGTCCCCTCTTCCCCTTCTAGAGAGCTGAGGCCAGGAGGCTGAATAAGGAACATACGTAGAGATGGGTAGAGAAGAAAGTATGGTTTCATGGCTGGTTACTCTCCGGGCTGTCCAGACAAACTAGACCTACAGAGGACCCAGGACAATTTCCCCAGAAAAAACATATTTTGGGAGGGGTGGAATAAAGGAACATTCAGGCCTTAAAATAATTTTCTGCTTTGCTGTAGAAGGATTTCAATTCACTCTCCATCTTACTTGTGATCCATGGTCTTACCTGAGAGTGACAGCCTAGTGTAGAGAGATGCTATTTTCATTCTCTCCCTGCAGTCTCTAGGTTCAGGAGTAGAGCAATTCCCACAGGTATGATAGTATCCAACAGAAGCATTTAGAGTGAATCTCAGATACATGTGCTGGCCCCATGGTACACGCCTAGATACAAGAAAACATGCTATTTATCACAGAAGGGCTTGCTGGAATTTCCCCACACTGGAAAGATGTTATAATTCAGGTTTTCACAGGGGTATATATTTGTAAACAATTTCAAATTTCAAGCAGGAATAGTAGGATTCATACAGAGAGCTAAGCCCAGAATATTATCTTGCCTATTAACTTATAAACACAGTTATAAGAGTTTGCATTCCAAATGTTTTGACTGCTTTGACATACCTTGCTGGCTTAGTCCCTTGTTGCTCATTAGAAATATTATTTCACAATGAAACAGAAAAATATCTAGGAAAGAGGCTCTGGCATGTTTCTTGGTGTGCTTTTTAAGTGTTTAACTACTTCTGGATGAACAAATGTAGCTTTTTCATTTCCTCACTTTGGATTGGCAAACCTAAGGGCTCCCTTTGCTTTCAGGTATAAAAACACACTGAAATTACTGCTGAAATATTTGTTTGACTTACAAAGGATTTTGCTAATCTGTGAAGGCAATCACCTTTTTATTTCTTTGGTGGTATTTTAGGTGCTAGAAAAATAAATGTGACTTTTGGCAATGAAAGAAAAGGAGAATATTCCTGTTAGAATAAGTTTTCCCATATCTAATGATTTCAAACATTGTTCTGAATTTTTTTATGGTGCAATTTTATGGTTAATGGTACAATTCCAGTCTGAAAGTAGCTGGTGGCAATTTATGAAAACTTGCTATAGAATTATAATGAAAACTTTTTTTTTTTGTGGCATTAGTCATATTCTGATTACATGCAAGTGAAAAATATTGGAGTCCTGGTGCTAGGAGTGCAGCAGCAGGACTTTTTTACTAATTTTTCTCTCTGAATTAGAAAAAAAACTGTCACTATTTCACTATTCTTTTTGTTAGCCATTGTTACTTAGATAACATGATTTTCCCACATGCCCCTCTCATCATCTTTTTGGGAGGAAAGTGAGATAATTATGGTGTCAAAGCTGCAATGAAGAAGAATTCTCATTTGCATTATCCTTGTTCTCTAAAATGGCTTTTTCTTTACTATCTTTAAAATACTTAGTAGGTACACAATAGATATCTACACGAGACAAATGGCTTTTTTGGGGGGTAATTAATCATAATTTCCCACATATTCTAATAATTAGATATTGGATAATGCATTTTTATGTATTTAAATGAGGATTAAAGTCATTACAGTCTGCAAAACAAACAACATAATTGAAATGGACTAATAAAAACACCACTATAAAAATTGCTGGGTTTATATGTGTCTGTAATAAATGATAATTGGCTGAGAGGAAAACAATGCATTGGAAAATCAGATTAGGGTGACTGCCAAAAAATAATGGTTTAAAATCACCAAGCATTATACAACAAGTTGCACTTGCAACTTATAATTCTTTGCATGGAGAAGTTTTTATAAATTAAAATTGAATATTTTTCATCTTAGCCTAGTGAGACTTTTCATTCATGTCGAAATAATTTTTTTTTCCACTTGTTTGTAATTTTGCTAGTTTACTTTATTTTTCTTACAGACATCCTTTCACTCCTCCATTCCACATCAGTTTTTATTCTGTATAGAAGATGAAAAGTCTAAAGGATCTATGCTTAAGCAGTTAAACAGATTTTCTCTGGTACTTCTTTTTTCTAAATATATTTTTCCAGATAGCATAAAATTAAAAAAAAAACTACCACCACCACAAAAAAACCCCCACAAACAAACAAACAAAAAACCCAAGCAAAACCCAGAGTTGTCATCAGTGGCACAGAACTGACAGTTGTGGTTTTTATTAGAGTTTGCTTTTTCAGCCTCAATAATCTGCTTTCCTTGGCTACTAACATCTGACCCAGAAGTGCACACACACACACACACACACACACACACACACACACACATGCACAATGGTCCAAGAAAAGTTATTTTCTGAAGAGTTATTTTTCTGATTTTTTGACTCCCAGTGGTTGGATTGGGATGTGGGTTTCTGGGCATTGGGTTGTTTGGTGGTTTGTTGTTTGGGTTTTTTTAATAATTTGTATCTGTATCTCAAATTTACATAGATTGCTTTATTTATTTTCACTATAAGTATTCTGTTAGTAAAATGCCCAGGGGATTCCTCCCAGCTGGACTGGAGATGATATGGAGAATATTTATTTCACAACATGTCTCTTTTTCTCCTACCAAATCTGTTCCCTTTTTATTTCTGGGATTAAAGTGAGTCTGTTTCTGCACAACTACTTATAGTTGTTTTGCTTCTGGAGAAGAGCTAGTTCCTGAGTTTTTGCATTCGGGGAGATCTTCAGAGGGTACTCCAAGATGACCAAAGTAATTCTATAATTTGGACCTCAGCAGCAGAGATATGAGCATCAATCACAGGGCCCAATATGATACCAACTTATAATTTATTGTGACAAACACTCACATCCCCAATGAAAAATGGATGTGTAAAATTCCTCTAACATTTTTCACATTTTTAGTATGAGTTGGCCTCACCCATGTCTTGGAGTTTCATTTGCTGTCAGTATTCTACCAGCTGAACTCACTGAGCAGCACGTCTATGGATTTTAGACGACTGTAGGCTATCTACAAGGAATAAGACCCCACACCAGTTTGATTAAAGATTTGAAATATACCACCATGTTCTATATACATAGCACATATTTCTGTCATTAAATATTCAGAGTGCTGTTGGCCTCAAATTTTCAAAACCCAGGACCTCAAAATGCATGTAATCTAAGAAAAGTGAGACCCTGAGTTACCAATAAATTATCCTTGCAGCTGGGAGGAGCAGAGAGGCTATGGCCAGCCTCCTGTTTAGGTACTGACCAGAAATGTTGCACTACCTGACAATGTGGCAGCTGTCCCTGTGTGATGATCTTGAGCAGCCTGGTCAGGCTCTAAGGTTTCCACACAGGAGTGTTGCATGCAGCTGCAGAGCATTGGGTACCTCTTGACAGAGACACAGCTGGTGACACATTGAGCTGCTGACCAGTGAGAAAGGATACCTGTATGGTTGGACTTTTTCCCAGCCTGGCCCTTAGGGACCTGAAAGAAGATGAAATTCTAGTGCTCTGCACCTAGTCATCATTGAAAATACCTTAATACTTCTAGAGGGGGAAGTAGGTGAAGTTTTTCTCAGCCCAGAAGGGGCTGAATGACCAAGTGCCATCCTAGCTGGGTGTGCTGGCAGAAGGTGGGCACCAGTTTCTCTTCCTGATGAAGTTTGAGCCATTCTGCATGGTGAGCTTCAGGTATCCTAAACTAAAAGGGAATCATCCCTTGGTTATTATAATCAACTGAGACATTGAGATATGCAGGCCATTTATACAAAACCGTAAAAAACATAAAAATTATAAAGGAAAACCAGAACAATGGTGGTCAGATGTTCAAGTTTTGGGAATTGCTATGGGTCTCTGAGCCCAAGGAGAAAAGCATTATTGTACATGCTGAAGTTATGTCCCATAAAGAAGAAAAAGGTCCTTTCATGTGGGAGGCACCACATCTAGATACATAAGAATGTCACTTTGTCTCCGTGTGCTACCATAGCGTGGGTGTTGGCATTACACGTACATGAAATGACAGTGGCATAACACTCCAGACAGTACAGACCTACTTGTCTTTATCCCTGCATCTTCCACAGCCTTCCAGGAATGCCAATGCAAACCTTTGTCTGTAAGAATAAGTCACTGATTCAATTAGAGTGATAAGTGGTGTGTCTGCACTAGGGCAGAGAAAGTACACAGCACCATTTCAAGCAAAGTGCCCTTGAAGACTTTCATCACTCATAACCTACTGTTCCCACTGCCTTGCAGAAGGAGCTGCCTTTCCACATGTCATTATTAGTGCAGGAAGTTCATGCTTTTGTTGGTATGCTGCTCAGGGCTTTCTGCAAACAGGAAAACATTTTGGTAATACAAAAGCTGTTGGGATTTTTTTTTCTTTAAGCTATATCACAACGAACAAGAGCACCTTTCTCTGCCCCTGGGTTCTTAAGAGAGACAGCCAGACAAGCAATAGTGGCTGGTTGCAAAGTTGGTTTTAGGGGTGAGCAATCAGGGCCTGATAGGCATCCCTGGGATTGTTATGTAGTTGTGCAAGTCACAGTGGAGTTGGACAAAAAAAGGGAAATCTTTTTACTTTAACCCATGGTTGGGCTCCAAAAAGCCTGATGCCAGCTCTCACTGACAGTGAAGATTGGAGAAGTGCTTAACATCTCTTGGCTGTGATTTCCCAATTTATGAGCAGACAGTCACAGGTAGCCCCAACGAGTAACCTAGACTCTGTCGGCAAGACACAGAGTTGTAACTGGATTTTTCTGGATTTAGCCTTGTTCTACTAGGGGTTTAACATTCCTCAGAAAGCTATGCATCTGATACCCATTGCCCCCATATTTCCTTTAGTATCTCAGTGGGATGGCACTTCAGGATTAGGAACCTTCTGTTGGAAGTTAGCTGTCAGTGGGGTCATCTCTGGTACAGAAAAGGAACTTTAAATATCATCTTGCTCTGAACAGTTCTGTGAGATCCATTTTGCATGGCTGTAAGGAACAACAAAAGATTCCTTCAAAAGATGAATTTCAAAGGACAAGCAGTATGACACTGCTCCCGGGCTGTGTAAGCTCTCAACTAGAGATTAGCAGCAAAATGAAGAAAAAGCTGATGTAAATGCAGGGAATGTGCTAGGCAGTACTTGATCATCAGCTGTAACAGCAGAGAGATTATGCAGTTTCCTAGGGCTGAGCCACACCTTTTATGGTGCTAATACTAAAAGTCTGAGCTCAAACATAAGCAGATAAACTCAGTAAATGGAAAGGACAGACCTACAACAGCTTCTCATATCCCATCACACTTGCATATAAAAACAAATGATGTACTCAGATCTACCTTGTAAACCTGCTGTGTTCAGGAAGTCAAGGCAGCTGTGATTTTACCATTAAAACAGATCTTTTATATCAGTCTTGCTCCAGAATTCACAAACCCTGCTGTTCTTGGATTGTTCATGGTATAAAGGCTTTAGATAAAAGCAGATTGATTTTTTTTTTACAGTCCTTCATTTTGTCTGTATTAGCAAAATCAGAAACAGTGAGATAATCCCATTATGTTAAGATAAATCAAAAACTTTATTCTTTTTATGATCTAGCCTCTGAATACTTACCATCAGTGTGAAGAGTTGCTCTCTTTGTAGTTTATTGTTGGTTTTATAGTTGGCTAAGTTCTAGGTCATAGTCCAAGAGGCTGGCAACAGCAATGTGTGCAGAACTGCTCTCACAAAGACTCTTTTGTTGTTTGCTTCAGGGAGTACAAAGACACTTTTTTCCTATTAATTTGATGTAACTATTCCCCTTATGTTTACACCTATAGCATTTATATTCATCCCTCTACTGACATCAGTGCAGTATAATCTCTGTTCTAAGTCCTGGAGAGTCTGACAGTAAGCATGGCCTGATGTTGAGATTTCCATAGTTCATAAAAAATATCAAATAAATGGGCAATTTCCTCAGCTGCTTGACTGTGCAGCAAACTGAATGATGTAACCATAATCTTTCCTTGACCCAGTTTAAAGAAACAGCCTATAAAGCCTGGTTACATACTCATTTTAGATTCCTACACTGTACACAGAAAGTGTAAATTCACACTCCTGCCAATTATTTGTTTTGATAAATTCTAGGTTGTGGCAGTTTTTCACCAGAGAATTCTCTTGCTGCTCACAATAATCAATCAAACTCTGGGAACTGACAGCCAAAATCACACTCTTATTGTGCTTGAATTCTGACTCTGGCAATAAGGAGCTAATTCTTTGCAACCACCTATTTGGCTTAGCAAAAACCCCCTTTGAGGCTCTCTTTTTCTTGACTCTTTCAGGCTGCCACTAATCACCATGAGAACTCAATGGCACTGGATTTCTCCAGCCTAATTGTGTTTAGCTGAGTATGAGGAAGTATCACGAGGTGCTTTGGACAGTGCCAGACTCATTACCTTTAAATCTGTAGTGAATCAACAGACTAAAGCAGTGCAGTAAAGCTATTTGAGGGCAATGGGAACTATCTATGGTACAAAAAAGCACCTTCTGGCAGCTGGGATTTAGCATAGTGGGGATGAATGGTTATTGCTTGGAGATCTTAATTCTCATCAGACAAATTTTGCTGTATTTATGTTGGTGTTTTTTACCAAGGGGAAAAGGAGATTTCATGAAAGTTCTAATTCTCATTGATTAGTGCAATGCTGAAAAAAAAGTCTCGAACTTTCTTCCAGCGTAAGTAACTTTGTTAAGGAAATTACTCTGTTGACCTTTATCTTGTCTCATTTGCAATACATGGGCTGCTTTTTAAACTTCCACATTTGTGAGGCCAGCTCATTCTATGATTTGGGGTGAATGCCATGGGTAGAATGGCACCTCATGGCAATGGGAATCCCATGTAGTAGCTGTCTGTCTGGAAAAACAACAAATACTGATACCTGTTTTGCATGTCTTTCATCAATATATAGCATACAAACCCAGGAGGAGTTAATACCATGTGAAGAGTTATTTCTTCCTTTTTCTCTATGAAAGCATTTTGTAAAACTATTTTTATAAACAAAACTAGAACAGGAATATAGCTCCAATAAACACCACCTCTCTAGACCATCCCTGCTGAGCTGTTCTTGCTGTAGTGCCCTAAACAGTCTCTCTCCTCTTGGTATGCTTTTATTACTGTGTTTGTTATTCAGTTTAATTTGATTAATCATTCATCCTGATTTTTTTATATTTTAAAAATTATGATCTATGTTTTCACATTATTTGCTTTCTTTTATGTCCACATACATTTCTAACTGGTTGCTTCTCTTTTTTATAGCCCTTCCTAAATATAATAAATAATATGATTTATTTTACAAGTCCTTCTGAACTAGATGTTTAATATTTCCTGTATCAAGCTATTTTTAGCCTTTATGCAAGTCTCTGTAATACTCTTGTTTTGATCTTTCTCTTGTTTAACTCATAGGATCAAACATACACATCTTTAGCAAACCCTTTAAATTTACTGTAGTAGTGCTGTTTTGCTGATGTTTCCATTCCACCACCCACACTTTATTAGAAACAGGAGTGTTGTTGCTATATTCAAATGACATACTTTAAAGAGAATGCTAATTTACTCACAAATAAAAGCAATCATATTAAATACTTGAGAATTTTTTTTCTTTGTTTTCTGGTATTATTTATCAGCCCTATGTATAACAATAAATTTTCCTTCTAACCAGGCTGTTTATGATAATGTTCATTTCATAAATACTATACCAAAGCAAAATATCAGCCCAATCTTTAAAACTTTTTATTTCAGAGTGGGTTTCGTTACACTCATTCTTACCATGAAAGAGGAGAAAGCAGAGTAAAACTCTAGAAGTGAAATCTGTGCCCTTTTTCATCAATAGGAGTTTTGCTGTGACCTCTGTAAAGTCAAGTTTCGATGTCAGTGTGTAATGTCAATAAGGCCCACTGCTCAGAGGACACTGAACATATATTCTCTATTATTTTATATAACTGTCTATGCCTGTGTGTAAGTGGAACAGAGGCACAATAATGAATCTTCACAATTTGATCCTGTGGATATAAGTAGGCAGAAAATCAGACACATGTTGCATTGTTATTCCCAAAACATTTTTATCCTCACTTTTACAGGGTCCAGTTCAGAATTAACATAGAGAATAATTCTGGGTGTGACATTGACCTAAGCCCTAGACCAGACAAGTATAACTAACATAAAAGTGAAATGATGGTGGTTGTAACTAGCATTTATGATCTCAATGTTCTTACCTCTGATGAAGTTTACAAGAGTCACAGAATTGAAATATGCATATAACAAAGCTCCATGAGGCATGAAATGCTTTGATTCTTTGGTCTTTAACCACTCACTCTGGTGAGTCCTTGCATTGCCTTCTCCCTAATGAATGATTTTTTTTTATATTTTAGAATTATGTATATTGCATGATGACATGACTGTAAAAAATAATACAGAATGATGCTATCCACGTATCCCTGTCAGTGAATAATTTGTAACCTACAGACAATTAATACATTAAGCATTAAACAGCCAGACACCCACTGTAATCCAGACACATACTGTAGTCCACAGCTTTCAAACCTGTACAGTGGTCTCACAGAATGCTGAAGCCCCTAACAAACAACCATGTATTATTATCTCTCCAGTTTCTTTGTATTATGATGTCTTTTCTTTCAAAAGTCATTCAAACTTTTCTAAATGTGAGCTATATTTGTTGAATTGTTATCCTTTTGCACATGTTCAGAGCATCCAAAGAGGCTCTCTGACAGCAATAATAAAAACCTAGTAGGACTTCATTTCTACTACTGCATCATCAGCTGCTGAGTGGATTGATTGTTTAACACATTTAGCAGTTTCTTAGACTCACGGCAGCAAGATGTAAATAAATAACTTAGTCAAAGCATGTGCTTATATCAGCTCAACCACTTAACAGTGACTCAGCATGGAGTGTGACATTGACAGCAAAAGCATCAAGTGGCCAAATTCTATGGCAGCTAATTTGATACTGCTTGCAGCATCCTTCTGTAAGGACTATTTATGTGAAGATACAGTGGTTTTCCAGGACAGCACTCATTACACAGTTTAGAGGACACAGGAAGAGGCATCCTGAAAAAAAACAAAAAAAAAGGCAATTTTCAAATATTTAGATTTTCATACACTTGCTTCTCTGCATTTCCTATTTCAAAATTGGATGTCATTATGGATTATGCAAGCACACACTTTTGCTTGCACTATGAATTTATGATTTCAATTAAATGTGGAAACAGAGAGTAATTAACAAGAGGCACAATCATATAAACACATAACTGAAAGGTATTTTGCTCAAGTAGCCTGTCAGAGCTAAATTTTAGAATATATTTAGGTATCTGAAAAATGACATAGACAGTCATGAAAGAATTTCAAAGCACTTCTGTTCCTAAATTACACCGATCAGACACTGAAGCATCTTCAAATATTCATGCAAGATATCTCCCTAATGTCTAGCCACCATTTCTCCCCTGACTGTATTTTGGAGAATTTGTTCCACACACCCAATACAACCTGTGGGACTCTCTCTCCTCCTTGCATGGACATTCTGACCAGAGAGGATAGAGAGATTAACTGACCTTGCCATACATTCCTACCTTGAAACCCTAACCATGGTTTGGAAGCAGCAGAGAGTCACTGCTCTAGTGTAAAGAGCAAGGGTTCAGAATCACTGGGAACATTTCCCAAAGACAGAAAATATGGCTTTTTTTTCCTTCCTATCCTAGCAAGATGAGCATCCACACTGGGGTTCTTCTACAAGCTTGCCTTCCAGAGCTTTCCTGATCCTGTTTTGACAGAGTGACATTTGGGCAGGATGTGTATTCACTAAGCTTAGAGTTTAAAAAAAGGTTTTTTTGATGGGGTTTTGGTTTGGAGGAGTTTTTTTGTTTGTTTATTTGGGTTTTTTTGGGTTTTTTGCATGTTTTCTGTTGGCTTTTTTTTCTTCAAATAGGCCACCTTGGATGAGGTCTCTAAGAATGGGATTAAAATGATCTGAGCACAGAAAAAACTTCCTGCACAGATTTCACTAAGTAACAGTCTTTGTACTTTTGTACTCCTTTGTGACGGAATGTTTTATCTACCCTTTAACATGCTCCAGCCTGCTGTTTGTGTGCTTGTTTCAGAGGGCAGTGTTCACCATGGTGAACTATGGACAGGGAAAGAAATGTGGATGCAGCTGTTCCTGATCCATTGATGCTCTCTCATTAGTGCCCAACTGGCAATACAAAAGGTCTCCAAATGTTGACCCTGTTGAGGAGGGAGATGGGTGGTGAGTGTCCTTGCAAGATGAAAAGCCAGCAATTCTTCAACAGTCATCTGCAGTCACAGCGAATTACAGGAAGGGCAAAGCAGGTATTAATAGCCATCTAACAGGTTTCAACCACAATCCCTGGAGCTCAGTTATCAGAAACCCCTGCAACTTACCATTAATCACTATGTGATGCTTCCTGACCTTCCTGACAAAGATTAATAATCCTGTATGAGCATACAGGATGCGAAGGCTACAGGAATAGGCAGACATTTCAGACCCATCTCTCCACTGCCTCGCAAGCAATCATTTATAGCAGTAATGCATTACCAAATTAGCAGTCAGTAAATGTTTAATCAAGGAGCAATGAAAGGACCCTTCAGCTTTTCTCTGAAAAAAATTGATGGGCAATGCTTATAAAAGACAGATATACAAAATTGCCCAAAGATTTTGAAATACTTCTTCAGCCTGCTCATGCAAGTGAAATTGAGGCAAGACCCTGAAAAGGCAGAATCCAGGTAACAAAATGATGCTTCCTTTAGTCAGGAACTTGAAAGAGCTTGTTGTGAATCTAAAAGCTTATTTTATCTTTACTTACTCACCCTGACAGCTGAAATGAACAATGTCCATTTTCTTGGGTTAGTCACTTCCCTCTCCCCACTTTGCAGTATGTGTTTTAGATTATGCACTCTGATTACAGAGGTCCTGCTTTGCTCCACTGAACACCCAATTTCCCGGCTTCATCTATTGACAGTAAGCAATACAACTTATGATTCATCCTTAATGTTAAACATTGACATATTCTCTTAGTAAGTGTGGCCTGGTCCTGCCTGTTTTTCTTTTCAGCCTGGGATGTTTTCTTTTACTGTATTCCATCTCTGGCACTGAATGGCATACTGGGTAACAGCTCAGCTTCTTCACCCTTTGGTTGCCCTAGGATGGATATCTGAAATACCAGAGTACTATTTTAATCTCTATTCTAAAGAGATAAAATCTGTATTATGCTATCCATCTATATACCAAACCTCTACCCCCAAATTTACAAATCCATTAGCCAGTTGTACCCAAATTTGTGCAGCAGCTGTCTCAAAAATAACCCCTTTTTACAAATTTCATGCAACAAGAGAGAAATAAAAACCATGGGATCCCATTGTGCCTTCACTGTTAGAGGGTACCAGTGAATTTAAAGAAGGGATGCTGCTGTAGGAAATCAGAATTCATTGCTTCAGCTGCCAAAAGGATCACATTTAAAATGTATCAGTGGGCCTTAAAGCAGTAAACAATAAAATATTTGCTGAGGCACTATAAGCGACAGGGGAGCTTGGCTATAAATATCTTACATTTCCCTGACACTTTTCTGTACTCTAGCAGGTCTGTGCCAGTGTTTTGCAAATGGAATTAAAGGACTCAGAAAGGCCTGTGGTACCTGCAACCAGCACCATCACAAATACTGCAAAGCTGGAATAATACAGCTAATAACTCAGTCAGGAAGGAGGGGAGGGAGCCTGGATGCCTGCAGCCACTCCTGAGAATGCAGCTCAGGGTGTCCCGTGAAGAATGGTGACTCAGATGAAGAGTAAGGCCTTCAGAGTCTCTTTAAAAATCTGTCCTGGTGTTTCTCGTACAAAATGACAGTATAAAAAAAACTAAATAGGAAGGTTTAATTTAATTGAAAATGAGTGTGCAGGAAAGTTGTAAAGAAAAGGAGGACAGACCACTGAGAATGGATCATTAGCAAGGCTGTTTCAGAGATGGAAAGCCCTTTGAGAGCTTTGTTCTGGGCAATAATTGTTTTGGAAAGTTTTGTTTTTTTTTTTCTTGAACCAAATGGGAAATTAAAGATCGCTGTAAAACTGCTGATGTTTGGTCTTCTGAAATAAAGCTTTAGTATGCAGACTTTGGTTTCCTTCCTGTTGAACAAAGAATGGATTACGGTTTCTTTCCAAACTGGCCTAGCTGGTTGCTCCCAGACTCCTTGGAGGGGGGTGTTTGGAGCTGTGGCTAGTCTGAAACTGCAGTTGTAGTTGTAGGAGAAGAAGAAATTGGCTCCTAAAAATCAAGCCAGCGAACCAAAGCTGATGTTTGATGCAAGATCTCTGCTAGAGATGGTACAAGTTCAAAGGGAGACACAAATTCCCTTCTACTTAAGATAAGGCTGAACAGGGAAGTGTGACTAGCAATGAAGTGTACAGGTAAGGTAAAGAGAATACAAGAACATCTTCATCGAGATTATTCTGACACATTGACTGCCCAGGTGCAGAACTAAGAAATTCCAGGTTATGGATAGTAATTCCTGGGCACTCCCACCTTAAAACTATCAGCATATTGTTTTGTTTTGGCATTTGTTTCTTTTGGGGCTTTTTCATGTGTGAGGCCAAAGACTAACTGTGGTATCAGTATTGACTTATTCTTTGCATAATTCCTGCAAATCAAGGTCTGGCACGCTCTTAAGGAGTGAGTGGAACACTTCCCACCTACAGTATACAGACAAACTGACAGACTTTGGAAATATAGTAATCAGATCTCATTTTACCTGTCAGCTCGTCTGTGGGTAAGCTCCAGTCTGCACTGGAGTTTGTGGACAGTGGGCACCCATTAGTGCAGCATCCTTCCTGTAATACTTCTTGGTAGCCACAGCTATGACTTCTGTCACTGCCCAGTCTCAGCTGCCAGCTCCTTCACGTTGTCTGTTACCTAAAGTAAAAAGGGCATCAGAAGCCATAACTGAAAATATTTTTGTTTCCTCAGACGCACATCACAGAGCAGCTTTAGAGTTTTCTTCTGAAACTACAGCATTAGAATTTCTTGCAAGATCCTGAATACTGTTATATTCTTTGTGATTCAAAAAATGTTGATTTTCCATATCTGCCATATTCTTTTGGGAAAATTATGTTATCAGTCTCCAAAACTGTCTGTTGAAGGTGGGGAATACAAATGAGCTAAGGTTTCTTAGCGCTGATGTATTAACTAGTTTCTTTTGTCATTTTCTTTCCCCTATACTTTTCACACATTCAAAATTGGGTTTTGGTCAAGTCATACCTGAGGGATACAATGAAGGAAGTTCTGGAACAACCTTTTTATTGCAAGGCTTTTCCAAATAGATTAGCTGAAGGTTTAGACATAATAAGAAAAGGAGAGCTAGAACTCTGAAATTGGGGTATTTTGTATATTAAAGTCACAATATATTTTTCAGGCAACAGAAGTTGTGGTACACAGCATGAAAATGCAAATACTTTCACTGTTAATATAGGAGGAAGGTTTAAAGTTGCCTGTGCCTGGGTACCCCACTCCAAATTGAAGAACACCATACCTTATCTAATTCATTACTGCTGGTAAAGGCCTGGAGGTTAGTTCATGGAAAAGAATATCAGAAGTCTGACTGTTTACTGCGACAGCCTTATTTTCTTATTAGGCATTCAAATGGCTTCACTCTACAGCAGTTTCTCATGGCCATGCATTGATGAATTTCGTGTCTTTACATTCTGAATCCTGCATAATATCAACTGTAATAGCAGACTTTCAGTGACAGTACAGCAGCAGTGTTTCAGTTGGGGATGCACTATGAGTTTGTGTCGTAAATTCTTGATTTATTTTCTCTATTTCTCAAATTCTGTATGCCCAAGCTCCCAATGGCAACATATATACAGCATGCAGACTTCAGTACTTATGCTTGGCAAACAGATAGGTTTATCAACCTATTTGAAAAAGAATGTAGGCATTAATTGGCAGTAATTTGCATGCTTTGATCTCTGAGTCTCGTTCATCTTCTGTTTATTGTTTGTCTATGAATTTAGGGTGTCTGTGAGAGTCAAGGATAAAATGGCTATTGTCCCTTTGCTCTTTTTGACTAGCATAAATAACTGTTCCCACATATAATGTTGGCTGTATTTTCAGAGGAAAAGATTATACATAACTTTATTTGCTGTCTTCTGCCTCTACTGATGAGGTTTTCCATAACATGCTGGGATGTCAGAAATGAACAAAATAATCAGAGGTGAATATTTAAAGTTCTACTTTGTCCTGATATGCATAAAGTCCTCTGTTTATAGGGAGCAAAAATATAGCAGGAGTAACTAGGACGGCGATCACACAGCGACATTTGGAAATAGGGCTTCAGTTTTATGTTTGAATGAAGCTCAGCACGGAGACATCCCACGTTTTACAAAGCCTCTGGGAAGGACTAATGAATACAGCCTTCTTGTCAGCACCTTTCTCTGACAAAAGTGGCCTTGTGATCTTTTGCTCCGTGACACTCAGACCAATCCATGTGTTCCTATGTGCCAAAGTCTCCACACAAATTATTAGTGCATGCCACAGTTAGCTCACAAACTTCAGATTTCCAGGGAAGCTCATCCTAAGGACCTGCACATCTATTTCTACAGATCTTAGAGCTTTTTAAATTGCATTTGGTTTAATTCTTGTAATAAAAATTTGAGGAACTACTTTCACCTGGAGAAGAAAAGGAACCTCAGCAGGTAATATGGCAAAACATGTGTTTAGAGATGTTTGATGAACAAGTCTGCTATTCAGGCAGATGAGAATGAGAAAAAAATGAGAATTTCTGAGTTGGGGTGAAGAAGAAGGTTTTGTACCTTAAGGAGATGGGTTTGTTCAGTCACTAAGGAGCAACAGGTTATGCTTTGTAACCAATTCATGTTCTTGGATATTTATCTCAGAAAGATCTGCTGAAAATGAATCCTAACATCTCTCACAAGAGAACCAGAATCATAGAACTGGAAGTTAACAAAATTATTTTGGTGCTTACCAAATATATCTGAATATATCTGTAGGATATATACAGATATATATCTGAATATATCTGCAGGATTAGTTTGTTTGGTCCTTTATTTTTACATTCTGATATTCAGCAACAGCTTTACCATAATTAGTTTTGAATTTTTTGTCAAATTGAATACATTAGTAAAATATTCATTAAAGGAATTTTAAAAGCATCAAATAAAAGTATGACATTTTTCCACCTTAGTACTCAGTTATCATTATTTCTCTCTTTAGAATCATCTTTCTGAATATATTTAGGAAGTTAACTCTGGTTACAAGCATGAATTTCATTATTTGATATCAATATACATTACTAAATACTGTGGGAAATCAATATGCTCTTGTACCAAGGTACTTCAGTTTTTATAGTCCTGTAGTTGAATTTCCACTGATTCCAGCTGAAAATTTTTGTGGTTACTAGAGATCACCACTGTAATTTGCACTTCCTTTTGTAGTTTTGTCCTTATAGGTGAATTCCAGTTCATTGGGAATCTTTAAAAGAGGTTAAAATATTATTATAGCTTACAGTATAAAATTTGCAGTTACTAAAATGACCTCACTGATAAATAAGACAAGTCAGGAGGAAGATTTGAATTTCTAGTTTATATCCTGAGTAAAGCACTAGAAAAACAAGAATATGTTCTTATTAGCATAATTCAATACTCTGGAGGGACATGGCAATTGCATTTGAATTAACTAATTTGCAAGACATTAAAATAAACTAGACCTGCACAAAAGTGCAGAAGATAAGAGGGCCATTACTGCACCAGAGCAGTTCTGCAAGGTGTTTGTAGGGGACTGAGATCCAGCACCTGGACAAAAGGTACCCCAGGCCTGGGGGCTGAGACCTTTTTCCCCCACATTCTGAGCAATTACAGCTGGTAAACACTGTCTCCTCTTCTCAGGGAATGCAGCACTTTGGCTGCTCCAGATTTTTTGTGGTTTCCCCTTAGTCCCTGTGAATGAAACATCTTTGCTTTGCCTGTGTTTAAACACATGAGGCAAGATAGTCAACGAGCTGCAACAAATACAGTGTTGGTGACTAAACCAGGAAGAGGAGCTGGAACCTACATTCTCCCAACTTCTAGAATTAGCTATGAGATAGAGGAACACCTAGGGACAAAACACTTTTTGCTGTCCCAATTAGGGTCACACTGGTATAGAAGTCAGAAGAAACAAGGAACAGTGATTTTTTTTTCCCTATCCATATTACTGTTAATTATTAATGTCATACATCCATGGCACTGATTATTATTTTTGTTTTTAAGATTTTAATGTTTTGATAACCTACAGGGTCAGGCAGCTCTTTAGTTAGTGCTTCCAGCTACATCTAAGCTCTGGATTGCAAAGAAGTATCTAGAAACCCACACATGACTACAAGGAATATTTCTATTTTGTTTCTGCCCTATTTACGGAGGAGGAAGAAAAACAAAAGCAGCCTAAAGGGAATGCTGTGGGGAAAGGGATAACCAATAAAGTCTCTACAAATCATCCCTTTAAGCGCAAGAAGACACGAGGAGCAACATTGATGAAGGAAATGTTCAGAGAAGTGGAGCAAAGAAGATGTGAGTTGGAAGAAGTAGGAAAGAGCAAAAGCAAACTGTCTGGTAGAGAAAATAAAAAAGAACACAGCTATTTTTTCAAAAGTAAGCAGTCTTAAAGACAGCTGTAGATGAAACTCTTCTTATTTCAAACTATTGGTTATTTTATTGAAGACAAACTCTATGACAATATATTCACAATCCTAGGTGAATATGTGCAATTTGAATCTTTTATGCCTAGGATTCAGATGTCCAGATGGGAGCTGTTGGGTATGATGCCTTTATTTAACAGCTAGCACATCTTATGAATATGGTGTGATTTCAGTTTCCTGTGGTTTGCTCACAGTACTCCCTCTACAGACTTGGCTTGGACTCATTCTGCTATCACATCATTTTGTGTTGCAACATCAGCACAGGCTTTGAATAGTTCTGCACTTGGCATTCTCAGAAGTTATCTCTTAATACATTTTATTGAGTACCTCTCCATCAAAATCAGACATAATTAGTTATTGGCACCCTTAGCTTGGGTACAAAAATAAATCTGCCATTTTTAACTATTGGTTGAATATATAATCTTCATATAGAGTGCTCACTCTGAGAAAAAACATGCAGTGGAAGGTCCCTGCACATATTGTCCTGGCCATGATTTAGGACAAGTGACTTATCATTACTGAAGCCTACCTAAGGCAGATTATTAACAAAGTCAAAGCATCCTCTTAATTCAGCAAACCTGTTTCTAACATTTAAGACTGGTCCTTGAAGCAAGGTCAAGACCACAGTGTTAGCAAGTGTTGTGTTAGCAAGAGAGGCCCTCTATCTCCATCATAATTCTTTCTCCAGGACTTTCCACTGATAATTTCATGTAAATTGAGTCATCTGTAAATGTTGAACTGGAAAGGTAGGAAACTCGATGAGGAACTTTGAGATGATAAAGAGTTTATTTTAATGGATTACTTACTCATATAAGGACAAAAATGTTGAACTAATAAAAAGAATAAAAAAAATTTGAAGAGTGTCTCCTAGAGGAAGGAACTTTTAAATAAAATTCTGCCTCTTTCTGCAAGGATATCTTAGAAAAACTTTCTTCATTACTTTAAATCTCTAGTGTTCTAAGACTTACCATATGTACTCATTCAAAATAGAAAAAAAAAAGAAACAAACCAAGTTTCAGAATTTGCTTGGAATTTGTGGTTTGTCTGGGACATGGCTAAATGTTCAAAAGTTATTTACCTTATTTATTGTGTGGGAAAAAAAATAGGAATAGACCACTAAACAGTAGCTCCCGAATTCAAATTTCACTTCTATCATTACTTCCCCTCTTACCCTGAATGATTCTCTTGCCTTTTGCCAGTCTCATATCTTCTATTAAGGAAAAGATGGGAGATGCTGCATCTCAAATGATAATCCCTTGTATACATCTACGTAAGTGCTATGACTTGGAGTCATGACTTTTTATAAATGAGATGCTTACTTCCTGCATGCTGCATACCAGGTGCTGCTACATAAGATGTCACCAAATAAAACAGTAATTGATATTTCTGCAAGAAAACCTTCTCAGTTTGTCTGTGCAACAAATGAAAGCAAAGTAGTCACCCTGTATACGACAAACCGTTTGTATGATTTTTTTTTAACAGGAATGTTTTTCCTCTTTTTTCCTTTGGAAAAAATGACCTTATTTCATGTAGTACATTTGTATAACTAATTTTTAATTTATTCAAATAGTAAAGGGCACATTTCTGCATAGTTTAGGGCTAATATTAATTTGCATACCCTAATTAATAATGACCTCTCTACTCCTCTGTGAAGTCAGTGTTTTTATTTAGCTCAATTTGTGTTGGCTTTTATTGATAAGAAAATGTGCATGCATTAATATGTGCAGATCATGTCTCTTGTAGAATAGCAATACATGCCAGGACGTGCCTGTCAAAGAGAGTCAAAAGCTGCTCTTGGATACAAACCAGTATTTAAATATACAGTGTATTAATAGCTACATCTTACAACAATTCTCTTGGAATTAGTGTCACAGTCAGCTGGATGAGAACAAAATATGAGTGAAGAGAGTGGTCATCCAAAATGCAACAAGATAATGTTCCAGCTGGATGAGAGTTATCATCAAGGTCAAACTTCACCCATTTTTGGGAAGAGACCTTCCTTTGGACCTCAGGATTTTACCTCATGCACCTTCGGGGCTGGAGCTGAAGCTGTGCTTGTTGAAATGCAGGAGCAGCCCTAGAAGACTGCTGATAGCATCTAATGATTAAAGTCTAAGCTCTGCTGAGAGATGTCCACACTTTACAAATGTGATAGACTTCACAGATGATCTGTCTACCTGGAATGGCTTCAATCCCAAAGTGAGAGAGAAATTGACTGGAGCAGGCACAATACATCAGGTTCTCTATTTTGAGCACAGGGTGCTGGGCTGCAATGTCACCTGCAAAAGTGTGAGACACTCTCAGACATGCTGCACCTGGAAAAAGTCATCACTGTGGGAGTGAAGGTTTCATTTCACAGTTAAGCAGCTCTACATATACCTCACCCACTGAGTAGCTGAAATCCAGGTGGTTTTGAGGTGTGCTCAGATTCTACATTCTCATCCTGTGCCCACGGATATTTAGTCATCTCTAAATGCATCTATGCATGCTTAAATTATTTTCCAAGCTAAAATTAAATAGAAAGACTGTATCTGTGATTTTGTATATTGCTGGAACATTTACAGAGAGTTTAATGACGACAATCTTTCTCTGAGGGCTCCATCTTCTGTTGCTTTATGAGGGGATTATTAAGGTAAACACTATTATTATTAAAGGGATATAGAATCATAAGCTGGTTTCATTCTTAATCTCAAATCTGATAGGAATTTGCTATTGAATGTTTGCACAAATGCCATAATATGAATGTTTAGATGCCTGAAGATGAGATCCATAAGACCATGGAGTATTTTCCATGTAATGGCAGATGATGTTGCAGCTTGGGACAAAATAAACAGATTAAACACCTTGGAGAAAAAAAAGACTACAACGGGGGTGTTTTGTAAGACTGATTTGAGAAGTGCTTCTCTGGCAGTGTAGATGTAAAAAGTTGTGGGGGATCACCTGTTTCCTCTGCTTGGCAGTTTGTTGAGGGAAGGGAGTACCCCCACAACTCATCCACTGAACCCTTCCCCTCACCACAAAAGATAAGGATTGTTTTTTGAGTGGACCTCTTGTCTGGATTTTTTCTTTTATAAGAATATTTGATCTCCAAATCATATTTCACTTTTGCAGTGTTTATGAAAATTTCAAGTGGGTGATACTTCTGTTCAGCCGCAAGAGCAAGAGTTGCACCTTTGATCATTCACCATGGCAAGTCTTTCAGAAAATGGTCTTAGAAACAAGCCTCTTGTTTCCTCTAAGTTCTATGTGCAGTAACACTGCCTGCATCCCATGCTGACAATGGTTGCTGTCCTTAGACTGTCTTTCCAAAAGACCATATTTTGGGCAGGATGTATTTTAAAACGAATTGTCAGCAGCGTATTTTACTATAAGAACATGAGTTCTTCCACTGACTTTTTCAAGGTGACTTTTCTTCTATTTATATATTTACTCCATCAGACCTATGGACTCTTGCCTCTTCTATTTCTGAAAGTAATATGTAGCTTGCTGAGTCAGGGAACTGAAAGAGGAGCTTTGCCTCCCTAGGATATTGGCAGCAAATCATGGAACACTGGGGCCTGGTGTTGTCAACCAGCCATGGCAAACACTTCTTGGCATTTGTCACTCCTTTTCTTTTGAAGCTATGAGTAGTTTAAAAGCAGAGAGCTTTTGTGTGTACCCATGGCCCTGGGTTCCTTGTGCATGTGTAGAAGATGTAGCTGTACATAAAGCTGTGCCACCAATGCTTTAAGTAATAGATATATATAACTGATACAAATAACCTTGTTAATGTGCAAAAGAAAATTTGAAAAAGGAGTTTCTGTTCACTAGATGTCAAGACAGTGATGCAGACAGCCAAACAGGTTCAGAACCACAAGAAACAGCTTGAATCACACAAGCACGCACATCTTATTTTGAAGACAAATAATATTAACTTCTTTATATTTTTCACTTTCAGATTCCTATTATCTGCCAGACTGAAAAAAAAAAAAAATGTGTGAAAATATTGTGTGAAAATATTGTGTGAAAAGGGCTGTTCCTGTGGTTTACTGATCAGGAAGGCACTAGGCAATATCCAAAATCTAAAAAGAAAGCTTTTATTAATTACATGGCCAGTGATTATGTCAAAGATAAAAATTTTTGGGTAAATTTCAAATAGGTGTTTGTGGGTTTCAATTTTGTTTCAGTTGTTATATCTAACAAGGTTCATGGACTGCTCTATAATAATTTTTGTATTGTTGTGGCTCTGCATTGTCTTGTCAGGTTTGAAGTTGGTGCTGTTTGTAACAGCAAAACCATTAGCTTCTAAACTGGAATTAATATTATAATATTTACCAAGCATTCTAGAGTTTATCTTCATCTTTTATTTTCCTTTATTTTGTATTAATAGAAAAATAATAGAGGAAAAAAAAAAAAAAAGAATGCAGACACCCAAATATTTAAGCTATGTAGAAGTTTGCAAACTTGAGATAAAAGGAGGTCATCTTACATGTATACTTTTAAAAATCTAATTTTGTTCTGCAAGTGTTTATTCTTGTAACTTGTTCACAATAGTTTTGTCAATGTGAAATCTTGATAACTTGAAAACTGCTGACTGGACTAGTTTTAGGTCTCCAGTCCTGCTTTAAATGTCTCGACACCATTTAGAAATTACTTCAGAGGTTTTCAGGTCTCCATATTTTCTATTGCTAGCAAACATTCATGCAGCTACAGCTTGGCTCTGAAACTCTGAGTTCTTTTTCACTGTTTTCCCTCTTCTGCTATTTCACGCAGTTAAATGCTGTGATAGCTCCACGGCATAGCAAGGGGTTGTGAGTCTGCCAGAGCCTAGAAGGGCATCCTTGTGTAGAACCAATTCAGAGTGCTGTTCACTTGTGCATCTGTACTTTCACAGCTTTCTGGAAAGTTAGTTTTGTAGCAGCTTTCTCATAAGTTCTAAAAAAGACAATACCCTGGTGGTAATGTGTTACTGTTTAGAATCAAGCGAAAGATCTATTATTTATATGCTTGATGTATTTCTATAAAAAACTTTGGAGATGTGCCCATGATAATTATTTGAAAATACAGTCAATAAAAACAGACTAAAACCAACAATCATCCCTCAAAATATGACTAATTAAATAGATGACACTGTGCAGATGAAGAATCTGCCAAACACACTTAACGCCCCTGTCAAGCTGTGGGTCTAACATAAAAAGCTTCCTGAAATACGTACATATATTTATATATGTATATATAAATGAAAAGACAACAAAGAAGATGGTGCCATTAGCATTTAACCCCATGCAATTAAAATAACTTATCTGCTTCTGCTGCATTTCATAGCCTTGACTGGTTTTTGCTGTGGGATCCTTTGCTCTGGGATCCTTTGTCAACCTGACGCCTTGTGAGCCAGTCCTTTATAGGGACCCTAAACTGACGTAAGATCTTTCTAGTTTGGAGCAGTGATGTTTTTCTTTCACGGAAATAAGTGCATGAGGACAAGAGCAAGGGCAAAGCACCCAAAGGCTGGGCAGCATTCAGGAATAAAAACTGCTCAGAAGCATTCCAGCACTATTTCTGCCTCTTTCCCCTTTAAGCAACTATCATGAAAACAGCTAGATCGCATTTAGAAAGAGAATTTAAAATAAATCATTTATTTCCCCTGGAATTACTGAAGAAATATTAAATTACATTTCAAAGGAGTTTATGATGTTTAGATTGCCTTACTTTTTAAAATACATAGGGCTCTTTCTGCCTAGAATATAGCATCTCTTTCAAGCTAACATGTGGTTCAATTTCCTGGATATGGCATCACAAAAATATGCTGCCTCTCTTTCTAACTCTCTGCAGGCATTTATTTCTGTAATATGAGCTGGGGGTTTTATGTATTTCACCCCATCAAGACACCTCTCCTTTTCCTCTGTCAGAGTATTTATTTTTAAGGTGATTATTTTCCGTTTGAATGCTCTTGAACCTTCTCTTTTAGGGAAAGGCCAGCATGGAACTGTAGGGGTCCCTTAAACTCATTTTGAGAAAGTAAATGGTATGTTGACTTTGCACCGGCCTTTGGCAGATGGACCAATTCTACCTTCTCCTTCAACTCTTGATTTATAAAACATTTTTCAAATGCTGTAAGGCACTCAGGCCTAATAATGGACGTGTGATATTTTCTTTAAAACCAGATAGGTCACTGAAGTATTGCTAAATAATTACCCAGTGGTTTGTATTTTTTTCCAAGGCTGTGAACAGGCATATTTTTGCAATCAGGTGTGGCTGAAGCCATCCCTACCCACCTGCATACAGTTGGTGCTGGAGCATTTGTTGGAAGAAAAACCTTTACACATCCCTCCCTGCCTCCTTCTGTCACTGTACTCCAAAGGAGGTAGGACAGCTTTGCTCCACCAAGGACTCAGGTGGAGATCCAAATCAATTCCTTTTCTCATGCTGGTTTTACCTCGTTCTAGATTGTCCTTTTTAACTTGGTAATTGATAGTCATGGATCCTTCTGTTTTTCTTTATTGAATCAACAGAACTCCAGAAAAACTTTCTTATTTCCTGCCATCTACAAACTGCAGCTGACAGGGACCTTGTTACAATCCAGCTCCCTCTAGCTGTGAAGATGGTGTCCTGTAGAACACTGAAGAAGAAGAAAAGCAATTAAAAGCTTTGAAAAAGAAAAAATCAGGCTGTTTTAATCCTCTCAGAGCTCAATATGCAATGTAGTGTATGGGGACTTCTGTTCACAAATCCTATAAGCAAACAACGGGATTTACGTATGTAGTTCCCATGATACCACTTTCAAAATTGTTCTCCTTATGATTTAACTCTAGCAACATCAATTCACAGTTTATAAGTATTACTCATGGGAAAAAATCTTTTGGGAATATCAGTAGTGCTTTGTCACTTTAAGATCTCTTAAAAATAGCTGTCTCAGAAGAGAGTTATCCAACTTCTAATAATCTCTGTCATCCTTTTTCAAAGTGCTTTCCATTTTGTTTCTCTGTGTTCATGTGCTAATTTCTAAAACTAGCTTGTCCCTCTCCATTCACTTGAAAACCACTTTTTTTTTTTTCTGTTTATATAAATATTTTTTTTCAAATTCTAAACCCAGTTTTCTTATGTATTTATGAGAACTGGTCAAAACCAAGTTGTATCAAAAATGTAACTCAGTGAAGTTGATGGTAATGTTATGGAAAGTAATGCTTATCTTTTCTGATTAATTTTTGTATTTAATTGCCATTTGGAGTTTCTACTCTCTTTGGTTAGATCCACTCCCTTTAAAATTTAAAAGAATATGAATATGTGAACAATTCTTGTTGCTTTGATATTTGTTTATAGAATGCTTTGCAGTAATTCTCTAAGTCAGTGCTTTCCTGTCAAAACATTAATGTAACTTTTTCTGAAAAAGCCTTTTTCATTTTATTTATTCATCTTTTCTACAAGTATCACTGCTTAATCTGTTCCATTTCTTCTCATTCTGAAGAGAGAGCATGTGGATGACAAGAAATTACATTAAAAATTGCTACCTCTTATGGGGCATGAGTTGGCACTGAGCCAAGCAGACAGAACCTCTGAAGCTATAAATAGCACAGGAATAGTAGAATTATTCCCCCATATCCTACTAATATGGTCACAGGAGCCAACATTTGCCAGCAGTTCCTAATTGCCAGGGAATACTGAAGTGGTGGAAGATGGGGAGTGTTGTGTTAGCAGAAAGGAGATCTCAGTCTCAGTCAGCTACTGATTCATTACCATTCTTTTCTGATTTATAAACAGTCTTATTAACACCCATTACTGACATCAGAGGTGGCAAAAAACCAGGAAGAAATGATCAGTGTTATCCAGAATTTTCTGCCCCTGAGCCACCACCCAGGGGACCATGTGGCTACTCCAGTATTGAGTGTCCAGGGTTGAAAGTGCCAGGGCTGGCTTCCTCCTTCTTGCAAGGATGTGATGCAATCCTGACTAGAAATCCAGGTACTGTGAGGAAACCAGGCAGTTCTGGTTATGATGGTTGCTTAGGCCTGATTTTGATGAATGGGGATGGGTAAGGGATTGTACATGTATGGGTTTTCTAGCTGCCTTGGGATGTATCTAAGCCTCTATGACTTGAGTTTTGCTGTGGGGCACCCACTTTTGTACTTGAATACTCACAGAGTAAGGGGGACCTTAAACAAATTAATGTTGTAAGCATTATAGTGTATTTTATCTGAAACAAACCCAAGGCATTTCCAGGAAAACAAGCTGGAGCAATAAATCGTAGAGAATCTTATAAATTTAAATTCAATGCCTAAGGCTTAACATTTTGCTTATTCTATCTCATCTTTCTTCTTTCTTTCATTTTTCACTTCTCCAAGCAACACTTCATGCAAAGCTTTATAGCATAAAATAAATTTTCTGCAAGCCAATAATTAACTTACATCTGGCTAATACATCTTGCAGAATCATAGCATGGAGCTGCTAACATTACTTTAGGAGGACATGGTAATGGCCTGTTGCTTGAGGTTGGGGTAGAGTTTATAAATTTCACTATCCCTTCAAATTAAATATATTGAATCTTGTTTGTAGGGGACAGGTATGAATATTTAAACAACTTAATGCATTGTTAAATCTATTTAGAGGTCTATTATGAAACCCGGTATATATATAAGGTGTTCTGCCATTGATGGCAGTCTCTGAGCTCACAGCTACCTGATTCTGATTGATTATGAGCCCTTAAAAACAATTTTAAGGCAGATGCAGAATATTTTTTATTGGAAACCCCATAAAATATTTAACAGTTGTTGTTGGCTAGATTTACAGAGGTTTTTATGGGGTAAGAAAAGCTTCTGATAAAGAGAGGCAGCATAGAAGGTGGCAGAATTTGACAATCAGACAGATTATTTGATTCTTATTGGAGCTGATGATCTTGAATGATAAAAAGAGTTATTTTAAGATGGAGAATGCTTCCACTGTTCATTATTTCCATGGAATAATAAAACCCCAACTCATTCATGATCAGCACTTTGTAACAGGAAATGCAAACAATGCAGCTGAAAAGGAAAAACTTTGGAATACCATTTCCATTTCAAGCACTGGAGCAGCATTAAGCAGCTCTTCACCTTGTTTTCATGGCTGCTTATATAGCTGATTCTTTCCCTACCTTCTTCACTTTCCTTGAAAGACCAGAAGTGAAGAGAATCTCTCATATCCCCAAAAAATTGCTTTAGAAATTTAGAAATTTTAGAAGTCTCCGTGACACATTGATAGCTGAGAGATGCTGAGTGAGAAATAACTTACTTAGAGCTCATTGAGAGCAACATTAGTTGAAGTTCATTTTAACTGTTGTTTTGTATCTTACTGTCAGTCTTCTATTTTTCTCCTTAAGACACTAAAAGTTTCTTTGTGAACAGTTTGCACCTGTCTGAATTTTATTCTCTCTATTGTCAGTGCCAAGCCTCAGGAGGGGTCAGTTGGAAATTTATGGTTGCTGCTCTGTGAAGAATACCAGTCATGGGGCACTTTATTAATCAGTTTGGTTTTTTTTTCCGGAATTTGCAGTAGTCTTGACTTTCTTTCATTGTGCTATATGACTACTATTGTATCTTTTCTTGTAACATGGTGAATCAGGAGCCAAAAGTGGGGAGTTTTTGTTTGGTTGTTTTTTTATTCAATGCACTGTGGACCCACTACAGCAGATCAGATCCACCCACACAGTATTTCTACATTTATCTTCAGTAAGATGAGTCATCCTGCTGTTTGCTTTTCTCTGGGTTTGCTTGGGTGTTTTTTATTTTTTGGAAGGAATGTATTCTTATTTATGCTGAATTCAAACCCAAAGGAAAAGCTTACCCTTCACTCCCAATTATCATCTTGAAAAGAGAGTAGAAATAATGAATTTCTGGTATGGAAGAAACTCAGGGAATTAACTGATATGATAACATTAAAATTGGAAATTTAAAATTTAAAAAAAGTGTTTTTCTCTAGATGAATATAGTGAGAAAAACTTGCAATGTATAGCATTGGAAATCTAGGCCTGCACCTGTATGCTAACTTCTAAAATCTCAGTTGACCACAAAACTTGCATTACTCTTAAGATGTCAACACTATGGAAATAAGGAACACAGAAAGAGATTACCATTGTGCCTTAGACTCATTAGATTTTTTATGGATTTTTGTGAGGTGGAGCATTCTAAATATTCAGTATCTGCTCTTTCATATGCGGAGATAATAAGACTAGGAACATCAGGTTTCAGTTTTTAAAAATAATGACTAGGAATAATAATATTGATCATCATTATCATCATCATCATTAGTGGCTTGGTGTTAATAACTAGTAACATTACTGAAAGAAAATTGTGTTTGTTCCCAAAATGAAGGAACTGTGGAGCACTGGGAGATCTTACACATTAGAGCCCTGATGGTGGAAGAACAATAAACACCAACTTTCAACCTGGAAAATAAAATAATGGACCTAACTGATACTTAGACACTTTGCTTTGCTTTACAAACAACTCAAAAGGGCTGTTTAATCATTGAGATAAGGAAAAAAAGTCCATTAATTAGGTCAGCAAGAGTTTTAAAATTATTGTACTGTGTTTCTGCAAAATGGTGAAAAAATAGCCATTTTAAGCCTAATGGTAACAAGAATTCCTCCACATTAGGTACTTGTTCTCACATCTTTTATAGAGCTTTGTGATCTTAGATTTATTTCATTTATGTATAAAATTGAGAAATGTAGAGAAAGTTTTACTGGTTTCCAAACTTCAACAGTTATAATTATTCTTTTTTTATCTTTAAGGTTGTGTCTACTTTCCTTGCAAACATTTATCTTCCTGTTTGTTTTCTGTCTTTTGGTTTGAAATTGCAGTTTATTATTTTCTTTCTGAGAATGCAAGAAGCATCTTATACAGACAGCAGAGGCTTTACTGAAATCAAGATGATATATAGAAATATAAAATGTGAGAAATGGACAGAGAAATGGCAAAGTGCCCTGCAAATCTGTACAGAATATCTGCCACAGACCTGGGAAAGAGCCAAAGCCATAAGACATATATCTTCACTTGTAACTTGATTAAAACACTGATGGCAAAAATCTGCTCTCATAGCTGAACAGTGATTTCCTTTATGTTGACATTTTGTTCTCATTGCAGATCAACCTTTCCACTGGCATCAGTGCAAGACCCTCACTTTGAGGGGTGCACATGGAACTCGAGGGTTCTGATGGCTTTATTTGTGAGGAAGAAGGTGACATGTTCATCTGTACAATAATGACTGCTTTGGAAGTACACATATACGCAAACCCAAGCTTCCCTTCTTCCTGACATGAAATACTTTGTCAACTTTTGTTTCCTCTAGTTCTGGGATTTTTCTTTCAATGCACTAGATATGTCAAAAGTATGTATAATGAGCAGGGTCTGCTGCATCCAGATCTTGCTCATTCATGATGGACTGGATGTTGTCAGATGTGCTCTGGTATCCATGGTACTGTAACAGAGTCAGTCCCCTATGATTTAATATTGAAAACCTTGTTTATATCTCTGTGCCTTCCTTTCCCCCTCTGCAGCATGAGTGTAATAATACAGGCCATTTTTCATGAATGGTTTTATAAGAGCTCCTCTATTTCCTGGTTAATAATCCCTTGCTGTACAGGATAAATATCGTGAGTGTTCTAACATCCCCTGACTCTCACTGTCTTGAAGCTGGCTGTGCCATTCAATGAGTAGGATTCAATTTTCTTTTTAATTATTAACTTAAAAACACTGGGAAAGAATTGCTGACCCTTGGGATTAGTTTCATTCTTTTACAGCCTAATCCTTCAGTTTTAAGCATGAAAAAAGTCCTTCCCCAAACTTGCCTATGTGAGTGAGAGCCTGAGGATCTGGTCTCCAGCCCTTTGAAACAGTTTATCTGCCGTGGGACTCAGCTGTTTTACCTTTGTCTTAGCCAAGAGCATAATTGCAAGCAAAGCCTTTCTGGGACCATCCAACTTCCTCAACTGAGGAGAACAGTCAAATCTGTGTTACTGAAAGCAGATGATATCCTTTAGAGATTACAAACAACATCATCTTTCTGATGTTTAGCCCTTCTCTTTTTTATGTAGGAAAGTGGCAACAACAGCCAATACATTCAAGAGACGGGAAAGGATTTTTCATAAGGGATTATAGAGTTGTTTTGCTGCTCTCATCTCTTGTTTTTGCATAATAATTTCCATAACAAACTGTGCTTGATTCTGCTCCTGTTGATATCAGTGACAAAACTCCCACGGATTTTGGCTGGAACAGCATCAAAACCTATTTTACTGATGATTTGAAAGAAAAATAATTTTTTCTCCTAAGTTTCATATATAATTTCTTGCCCCTTTTTTTCACTGCCTCTAGTGCAGAGGCATGGAGACCTTGTAGGAGCTTATTTTATAATATCCCTGTGACTGTCACAGCAGCAAATTACAGTGCCAAAGTCCCAAGGACTTTATTGTTACAACTCACAAGCCTCTGCCAGAAAAGAAGGATTCTACTAAATTTCACTGAAGACATAGGGCAGATTATGAGGAATGGCATGAAGAAAGAACAGTCTGAGTCTCTGCATGTGTTTCCTACTCCTCCCTCGTCTGTTTGAGCAACCATTGGTCTTCAGAAATAGTTAAATCAGTTTTCCATCATATGCCCGATATGACACCACTCAAATCTCCCTCTTACCTAAATATCAAATTGATGGTCTTACTGTCACTTGTGGTTGTTGCTGTTTATTGTGGTTCCTGCAGGGAATCTAGCCTCAGCTATCAGTACTACAAGGAACAGCTGTAAATGCTCCATCATAGCAAAAGCCACTAACCTGTAGTTCCCACCTGCAAGGCAGGCAGGGTGCATAAAAATCTCTGTACACATTGTTGTGCTGACTATACTTCAAAAACTCTCATGTCACTTAAAAGAAGGACATATAAGCTGATATATACACAATATGAGGGAGGTACAGTAGCTTCATGTTTCCCCTGCAGAGAGAGTTCCATGGGATCATCACACTGTTAATTTTTAAACTAGACTCCCGAGCAAAATCTTTATTATAGTACGAGCCCTATTGGCTAAACAAGGTGTGATTTCTCTGTTCAATTTTTTTCTATATAGAAAAATTCTTGTTATAAGATTAGTATAAGGAGAATAGGTTTTTCTCACTAGCATGAGTTATGTTAATGAGAAAAATTAGTTGCTTTTTTTTTAAGTATGAGTTTTCTCACTAACATATCGTGTACATTTACAGACAAGCAGTGGAAGGTGAGCAGTGATGACAGTCCTTCTCTGAGCAGCATTTGAAGAAGAGTGGTTTCTGAATCTATGTTTCAATGTTTTTAAGCTGGAAGTACCTTTTTAAAAATTAGGTTGATCTGGTATAATTCATATGATATAATCCATATTGCTGCAACCTGATTTAATTTTAAATTAGATCAAATATATAGACAATCTTTACAAAGGTGTTCATGCAGAAAGTCAATGAGAAACCACTGCTCCAGAAAATATTTACTGTGCAGATAAGCCATTTGATACAGACAAGTGACCATGGAGTGACTGAGTGGGTGCAGCAAGCTACCTCTGCAGTCACAGGACCTGCAGACATCATTATATTGAGCCTGCTGTGAGATGAAAAGTGTTTGCTTAGCTCACGGAAAAGGTGGTGTAAGGTCATGCATTTAAGCAGCAGTCAGGCTAGCAGGGAGACTGAGAGATGCACACACTGTCTGGTATTGTGATTTGACTGAAGATGAGCTCAGCCCTGGTAACAATTGCTAGAGATTGTGCGGCCATCACCCTGACATCTGCAGTGCTGCTGCATTTTGTGTATTTGCCTCCATTTTTCCTCTGAACTGAACAGAACTGTAAGGAAGGGGCCAACAGCTCAGAAGATGCCCTCTGAAAGAAGGTATATGGAATTTAAAGTGGGTTATTCTGGACTTTCCAGTGAAGAAGTATTTGGTGGGGAATTCTATAACTAGTTCTTTTGGCCAATTACCTAAATAAGACTTGGAGTTTACATAGCTGGTGCCTTGCATGCTTGCAGCCATGTGGGGAGTAATTTCCTACTGCTAGATTTGCTGACATGTGAAGACATAAGTTAAAACATTTATGAGATGTTTTCTCCATGCTCCAGGAAAAAAAAAACAACCTCAATTTTTGTCTTTTGTTGTTTTCTTTTTTTTTTAATTTCAAGATTAACTTTTGCACAACAGATCAAAAGAAACTCTCTCTGCCTCATAGTCGGAGAATTGCAGCAGCTAGGCTGAAAGGCTCAGCAAAACAAAAGCACAACAGACTGAAATTTAGCAAGAGATTTCAAATTAGAGGGACAATTGCCAACAGCTAATCTTTTATTTAGTTAGAGCTGGCTTCCACCCCAGCTGATTACAAAACCATGTCCAAAGGTTCTGAATGATGCGCCGAGGAAATTTGAGGTCTGTCAATAGTAGTCTTGTTTCATGGTTGACCATGCAAGAATTAGAGCAGAATTCTGTGAAGAAAGGTATTCATATAAAATACAGGCAGTCAGGGCAAAAGGCAATGCATTGCCTTACTGAAGGGGTATTGACAAAGGATAAATTTTAGTCTAATATCACCAGTTTCCTAAGGGGTCCAGTACATTCAGTGAGTAGAAATTGGCTACAAATGTAGGTGATTTGGAGCAGTTAAATTATTCTTTGATATCTGTCCTCCTGAAGCATCTCCACCTATTGCATTCATTCCATCCTGCCTCATTATAGCTTCCTTATTCTGTGCCCAGGAATGATCTGTGACGTTTCTCAAACTGTGATGATCTGCTTTGTGCACAAAATGAGCCCAGCCCAGGCTGAACCATGCAGAGTTCAGCAGATGAAGGGAAGTGGAGAAGGTGGAGACACATTAAGAGAAACCCATAGAGTCATTTTTCTGCAGTGAAGGAGAAGTTGTGAGGGAAGGAAAAGGTGGACTTCTCTGTTCACACATCTTATTAACAAGGCAGCAGAATTGTGGAAAGCGCTTAAGGTCTGTTTGCACTTTGCAGTCCAGTAATGCTGAAAGACAGCCAAGTTAGTAATGAAGCTAAAAGCAGGAGTAAAAGCAGAGTTGTGCTATGCCCAGAATAAATTGAACTGCTAAGAAAATAATGAGCCCTGGTGGAACTTGATGGTAATGTAGCTATGGTACCCCCAGGCCAGAGCTAGTATTTCACTGAACATACTCTTATTAATCTCTAGGAGATCCTTAAATGTGGAGTTTGCTCAATGAACTGGAATAATTAGGAGAATAGATAACAAGAAAATTAATCTCTTTTGCTGTACAAAACAGAATGTATGTCTGGCAGATGCTGCAGTTAAGACTACCTTAGAACTTTTCATATGTGCCCAACTCTAGCCAGCCACCCAACAGATCTTCCTTTCTGGTCCATACTGGTCCTCCTTCTGATGAGGTTGCCAAACTTGTATTTCTTTTCTGTAATCTGATTAAATCCTTTTGGATCACTGTTATGGGAGGGCACCCAGTGTCATTTATGTGAGGTGAGCTGGAGAGTGTGAAATTGGGGAGCTTGAATGGAATAAATTGCAGGTAGGGAAAGAGTGTTTAAAACCAGCCTGGTGCTAAAGTTGCAAAACAATTGTGTGACTAGTGAGATGGACAGTTCCAAGTCTTGAAATAGTTGAATATTAGGAGACCACAGAACACTGAATAATTTATCTTGGTTTAAATTTCACTGGTATAATTATAGACAAGGTCAGGCTTTTGCATCAGGATGTTGAGTTGGACTCAATGATACTTATGGGTCCTTTCCAGCTCAGTATGTGCTATGTTTCTATGAAAATGAGTAATCATGCAATGATGACTTACCTTAGAATTTGAGACAGACTTTGTGTGAATGCAGAGTTAGAATTTATATTAGGATTTATCTATCTCTGCAGAACGTGTCACCCTTGTAATTATTTGTTTACTTCAAAGTCTCATTAAATTAACAGTTTTTATGATTTATCGCCTATGTAATAAAAAGTGCTGGAAATCTGAAGGAAATTAGTTTGCAAACCTAGACAAACTGAAAGAAATCAAATTATCCAAGAAGATGTTTTATAATTAGAAGTAAATTGCTACCTGATAAGAAAAATTCTTCTTTGACCTGTCACCAACATAACACACAGAGTAACTCTGTTGCTGAACTGAGTCGGTAACACTGCTTCTCCCTCTATAGGAAAGGGTCAGAGGGCTGCTTGACTTACTGGAGAGGAAGCAAAGTGCTTTTAAAAAACTTCTTGATATGCAAAAAACCTTCTTCTCTTACAAGCAGATCAAGTCTGGAGGCTAGTATATGGCTATATGGCAACATTTGTGAAATATTTTCTAGGGTCAGAGGAATCACATCTTTGTGTATTTGAGGAATGTGTGATGTACTATGATATTATCTGTCTGTGAGGACACAGTTGTCAGGGAAAACCCAGCACTAGGCAAAAGAAATTGTTGAGGCACACTGGTCACCCACAACATGACTGGCATAATTCCCTTTTGTTCATCTGCCAGCTGTGCATCTCAGCTGTAACATTCTGCCCAGAGGAAAGGCTGAGCCATTCTGGTGGAATTAACTGATTCCCCAATATCTAGAACACCATGAGAACTCAGGAATCAAGTCTTCAGCTGATGTAATGGAGGATTGCTCCATTACTCTGTCTGGAGCTCTTGCTCCCCAAGGGTCATGTTCCCCAACAGAACTTTATTTTTTCTGATAGTAATGGAAAAACTTTTATTTTATTTAAATGGGTAGCTATTCTGTGTAAAGCTTGAATTTTATTTGTAAGTTATGGTATGGGTCACCTCTAAAATCACCTCTGGAGAGTATAATTTCAGTTCCTTGTGCTGAAGCATTTGCCTTAGCTATATTTTCTCCTGCTGTTCAGCTTAGTGATGTATTTCTGTGAAAGTCTTGTCACTTATTCCCTTCTCAGGTGACCATTCTTACTGGGAAAGCAACCTGTACAGCACACAGGAACACTCAGAACTGATTTGAAGCCTTCACTGGAGACTGTACACATCAAGTTAACATTGAAAGAACATACATATTTTATGAGACAGGCTTTTTTGCATAAGCAGAATAAATGAGATTTTTCAGAAGCAGTGAACATCTGGTGCCAGATGAAAATGCTGTGTTTTTAAATTTTGTTAAACTGTGATATCTGAACAAAATACACAGTGGTTATCAAAAAAGTTATCTGGAATCTGTTTAACCATAAAGTGTCATGGGATCCCAGTTTTTCATTCTGGGTATTTAGACATTAGAATTTTTCAGCAAGATTTGTTTATTATATTCCATTATTCTCTAGGACAATGTACTACTTCTTTTTCTTGTCCCCAGATAATATCTATAACATCTTGGTTTATATCAGGCTTATATAATAACTATGAAGTAGTAACCTCAAGAGCAACAGATGAGGAGTACTTTGATCCAAGATCGTCTGCAATGGGGAATAAAGAATTAAATTGGCATAGAAGAGAGAAACACATGGAAAATAAAGGGACATTCTTATACATTTTTTCTAGCTCATTTCTAGAAAAATGGAAATAAAGTTTGGAGGTGTTTTTCATACTCCTAATCAGCCTTGGAACATATCCCTAGAGGGCTGCCAAAGGAAAACACAGAAATTTTCTATTCTGATTAATGATCGCTTCTTCCATATCCCTCTCTGACTCCAACAGATTTCCGTATGGATAAGATTCTTAGAAAGTAATTGGGATTTCAGTTTATGGGATTTTCTGTTTGACTGTTGATCAGAATGTGAAAGGAGGAATAGGAAGGAGGAATGAGTTGAAGCAAAGTTTGAGGTGATACCTCAAATGTAGCACTGGTTTGTGCCCATTGTATGTTATTACTGGTAAGCAAAACAGTTTCATCAGCTGGAAGGACCGCTTGAAGGTATGACCAGAATCTTCAAGTCCAGCTGGAACTAGGTTGGAAACAATAAGGGACAGTTTTTACCTTTACCTTTCTGTGGTACCTGGAAATAAACATAAATCCAGAACATTCAATATAGTCAAGTAGGCTGTGGCTGTCAATAATGTCACATGTGATACCAGTAGGAGAAAGACACAAGAAAAACATGTTCTTCTGCTTCCCACAGCTATAGCTTGGATATAGGACTGTAGGTTCTCCTGGATTTTTTTCATTCACTGGAAGAAATCAAAGTTATCAAAACTGAAGGGAGAGGAATTGAAAAGTGATATGATAAGAGATACTTTCTGAAATAAGATGCCTCTCAATGAGATTCATTGCTAAATAAGTTCATTGCTAAATGAAGTTCATGGCTAAATTCTCTCTGAAAGAAATGTTCATTTAATAGATAGAAAAAAGCTGTTGATCAGCACTGCAGATTAACAATTCTATTATTATTATTATTATTATTATTATTATTACCACCATATCTATTTTAAACCATAAAGATTAATTCTTCAAACTCCTCACCTTTGACAACATCATTCAAAATTCCAAAATGTGCAGGCAAAGTATTTAGCTGTTTGCAACAATACTACTTATTATCCCTAAGTTTTCAGGAATGATCAATCTGAATCTTTTTAATCACCTCTCTTTTCTGTTTCGTTCCCTCAACATTAGAGCTATTAATGATGCTTCTACTCATATTGCTTTACAATTATTCCCTCTTCAGTTCGGCAATAATGGTATTTTCCTTCTCTGATCGCTTTGTTTACACTCCTGTGCACTTTTTGGATCAAACTCCACATTTTTTTCAGTTGGATTTAACTAAGACATCTCCTGGCTTCAGCAGAGGGGCAGCTCCTTTATCAGATGTACATTAGAAACCATGAGTGATGTGGATTTCCACTGCCTGCAGCTTAATCCTCTATCTTTTTCAGTGTAATAGCCGTAGATTATTTTTTTATGAATGGTATTTTAGTCAAATTTTAAATTCTCTTTACTGTTATGAAGTCTTTGAGAAGGATTTTCATGTAGGTTTATAACTGAAATACAAACAGATCCACCTCAAATCTTGATGTGAATCTGGTGCCTCACCCCTCTGCATCAAAAATCCATTATTCACTAGACATTACTATTTTAAAATTCGCTTTTTATCAGAAGCAATTAGGACTTTTAGGGTACATGTCTCATTGACCTTCAAGGTGCCACAAGCAAGACTATTTCTCACTGTTTCTGCACTCTGGGCAAAGAATTTCCATATTCCCACACTAAATTGGAGCTACAATGAGCAGTTGGTATTAAGTGTCTAATTCACTTTAGAAATGTTTTTCTGGTTCTGTCATCTGTCTGCAGTTTATCCGGAAGTTAAGTCAGCCTCAGACTTCTAAAACTCAGAGATTTTTAAAAAATAAGTAAAAATTCTTCAGTAACATTATTTATTAAGTACTTTTGAGCACTAGACACTTTTTAATATGGCGCTAGAAGAAGGTGGCTAAAATATGTAGATCCTTTCCAGACAATGCCTTGTAACTCAGTGAGAAACTAGATGCTTGAGACAGAAATTTTTACTTGAAATTCTGTGATCTGTATAGAGCGGGATGTCAGACTGGTTGTTTACTAAGAACTTCTGGGATTTTTTCATTGTATGAACAATGCAATATTCACTGACCCAAATATCAGCAGTAAGAGTGATCTCATTATACCTAGAAAACAAAAGGCTGTGTTATTTTGTCATAGTTGTTAATTCTACATGAACCTTATGCAAAAGAAATAAAACATTTTATTATGAGAATTCTACTTTTGATCCATTTTTCAGGCAACTTAATGTGCTGTGTAAACATCAGCTAAGTTTAACAATGCAAGAGAGAACAAAAATTGCAGAGGAACGGTGTTGACTCTGCTGTAAGATTTTTAATCCTAGTATGGTATAAAGAACCTCTCCACTTCATTGTTCCATCTTGCACTGGTAATGTCATGCACCAAAAATCAGACTTACTGGTTTATGATTTAGCACACCTGCAAGCATACCCTGACAGGAGAATTAAATTGTCCAGAGAGAATTGTTTTCAGCCCTACACTAACAGAGGAGAACACAAAGAATTTTGTGAAGAACTTCAGGTGGACTCAAAGCACCTTATATCAGTACCTAATATTATCTCTGTATCCAGTAGCCTATCAATTTTTGATTTTAGAGGTATGGATCTTGTTTGACATACCCTGAATATGTGAAGTTAGTCACATGGTAGGCTCAGAACCAGGACACAGAACTGCCAGATCTGAAGTGGGACAGTTCTCATGTCACGTTTCAGCTTAGTTGTGTATGCCACATTTCTATTTTCTGGGTTACCTGTGGTTACTAATAAGTGGAATCACTGATCTAGGCAGTACCCTTTACCCTCAATTTCCCTTTCCACTAAGCTTCTCTTTCCAGGATTTTGCTTTTGCCATTATTGCTCACATTTTGAATAGCATTATGGTGACAAAAGCAATCAAAGCCATGGAGAGAGCTAAGAAAGTTATTTAAGTTATGTTTGACTTGATGGATTTCAACAAAGATCCTGCTGAAACTGGGCTGTGAATAGCTACAATATTAGGAAATGTGAAATACTTTAAAATGACATGTTATGTTATATACCACAAACTGGTTACTGACTCCCCCTCATAACTGGGTCACCCAAAACATGGAAGAGGCCCTAACCATGCATGGCAGTCCCATGTTGAAAAATGCAAAAAAACCCTATAAACATGAATAAAGAGTAAATATTAAAAGTCAGCAGCATAAAATGATGGAAAGGGCAAAATGGGAGCCGCACGACTGCCTTACTGTTAACAGGTGCACTGACTATGCATTTAAAGAATCATACAATGGTTTAGGTAAGAAGAGACCTTTAAGATCTCCTAGTTCCAGCCCCCCTGCCATGGACAGGGAAACCTTCCACTGGACCAGGTTGCTCAAAGACCCATCCAGCTTGGCTTTGGACAATTCTGGGCATCCACAACTTCTCTGGACAACCTGTTCCTTTGCCTCACCACCATCATAGTAAAGTATTTATTCCTAATATCCAATCTACTCTCTTTCAATTTGAAGCCACTACCCCTTGTCCTGTCACTGCATGATATTGTAAAAAGTCCCTCTCATAATTCCTTTTAGGTGCTGGAAGGTGTTGCAATTGCTTGTATGTGGATGCCTCAGTTGACATCTCCAGATTATCTCTTTTGATTTTTATTGACATCAGCCCCAGAAGGAAGAAATCCTGTGTTTGGTTCAATTGTGTGGTTCAAAAGATTAAAACAAGTAAAAGGGAATAAATTGCTTAAGCCATAAAATATTAAAAAATCAGTCCATCAAAAGTTCAGATAGAGTCCCCAAAAGTGATACATACCAAGTGATACTTATTTTGGTATATGCATGATATGATAAATAACCCTGTGGCTATTTATCTATGGATGAAATTTAAGTCAGATGCAAATGAGCACCAAGTGAACATTTTTCAAAATGTCCCTTTTTTTCGAAATTTCTAGATAGCTGCCCCCACTAAAAGTCAAGGATGTTCTGATTAATAGTTTCACTTAATTTTTTAACCATTTCACTGATTAAAATGACCTTCTATCCATTTTGAGGCTTCTATTCAGAGCAAAGCTCCCTGGTAATTAAATCCTCACCAAAGCACATTAATTAATGTACCTATGCATCCCTTATGCTCTTTGTGTCCCTGCTGCTCCTGCTCTGGCTTCCAGCCAGCTGCCCCTCTCTGGCTCAGGGCACACATTTGATTTGTCCCAGAGGATCCCTGGCAAGAACACAGGCTCCTTTGCCACTCAGTGCCACAAAGAGATGAGGAGGAAGGTCTTTTTGGGACAGGCTGCCATTTTGTCCATCCTCCCCACCCCGCTCTCATTCTGCCAGCTAAACTGCTGAAAATGGTCACCCACCAGCTGAGTGATCCTAAAAAAATTCCTGTCCAGTTGCAATTACAAAGATGGACATTTAAGTCCACTATCTTTTGTATTTTATGAGAGGGAAAGGAAGATCTATGTCCCCAGCAAAATTGAGCTCTGACTAGAAAAGAAATTGAAAAAATATTATGGATCTGCAATGTCACTTCATAAGTCAGACAAAAATGTTGTATAATAAATACCTGCTCTCATCCTCCTTCACTAAAGCTGTTTTTCATTTTGATTGGTGATTTTAAAAAGCTCATTTCTTAGTTTTCTATTTTACCTCTAGGAAGGTTTTCCATTATGCAGTTCCTATAAATATATGAAAACAGAGATCACAATAAACCAATATATTTACTGAGACTAGAACATTCTTTCTTCTCAAATGAAATGATGCTGGTGCTATAAACAGCTGACAATACTTTACTGAGGTATCAACAGCCTTAGGATCTGTATTAATAACAGGCTTGTTAGAGTGTGAAATATCTCATGGCTTTTCTCCAGGGTGTTTAAACAAATACACTGCTAAGAATAAGGAAATGATTTTACTTTTACTCTCACTTTGAGACTTTCAAATTTTCATTGACTTTACAGATATCTGTGCTGTTTTGCAGTCATGTAAGTGAGAGAAGCATCAAGCCGGAGTCCACACATAGGAGCAGGTCTGAAAGATCAACTGGAAGTAGTGTTATTGAAGGGAGGATTAGTCTTAACTAATTACACAATGACAAAAAACCACACCCTAACTATAAGACTTTTCCCTTCTTTTTTTTTGGCACCCATGCAAATTTAGTTCCTTCAACCTGACTTTAACAATTCTGAATAAATTAAAATAAACTAAAAGCAAACCAGAAGAAAACAAGCAAGTCAAAAATTTATATAGATTATTGCTTGTGTTCTGAGCTTGGTAGCAACCTTTGTTGTATTGCGCTCCAAAAGCAGACTTGTTTTGTGAGTCATTTTAATTCGGGGAGGGGAAATCTACCCAAGTGTCTTTTTTATATTGTATTCAAATTAGAGGGTATAAGATAATCAGTGTTGGAAAGGATTGTGTGGTTCAAAAGATTAAAACAAGTAAAAGGGAATAAATTGCTTAAGCCATAAAATATTAAAAAATCAGTCCATCAAAAGTTCAGATAGAGTCCCCAAAAGTGATATATACCAAGTGATACTTATTTTGGTATATGCATGATTGTGCCTCTGAGGTGACCAGAGATTGCTGTACAGACAAATGAAAGTAAGGCTGCTGGGCACACAGTGCCTTTGGGAACTGAAGTCACCTAGCTGCCAAAATAGAGAAACACAAAATAAGTAGTAATGAAAATAACTTTGTCATCTAGTTTAAACCCTTGCTCAAACTGGGGGGAAATTCCAATCAAGACTCAGTTTTCTTTCACTTTTTCAAACAAATTGCCTCAGTGTTTTGTGACTGGCTTAGCAATGTATTTGTTGTTTGCCACTTCTGTAAAACAATTAGTGCATTTGTGAAAAGAATGCTAGCTGCATCTGTGACAGTAAGTCATTGACCTGGAAGTAGTCCTGGAAGTGGAACTCACTGATGTCCACGCCTGCCGAAGGAGGCTGTTTAGAGATGTCTGTTGACAAACAACAGATGTGAAAGATTGCAGAAGAAGGATCCTGCATTTTGTGAAATTCAGGACTGGGCGGGGAATCAGCATCCTGCCCTGTAACATCCCAACCAAGATAATACTCTCAGGACTAACAGTGCCCTCAGAAGCAGTGCACTGCAAATGCTGCCAAGCTCTGTGAGCCAAAACCAGCATCATAGAAAAACAAGGAGTCGTAACTGTTCTTCCCTGCAAGACCTGAAAATGTACTGGAAGACCAAAAAGGATGAAAGAGGGATGGTATCACCTAAAAAGACAATAGTGGGAAAACGCTGGAAATTAATACTACCGGTATATCAAAACTATGAGGCTTTCAGCTTCACTTGGCATTTTCAATGACATTTCCTCAGCTAGAAGGTGAACTGTATTGTAAATACTCTGGAGTCACAGATCATTTGAGCAGCTTCAGTCTGGGAGATGTTTGTTTGTGATTAGTTTTACAAGAGTGCATGAAATAATTTAAAATTGAGTACATGAAATATACTTTTGATAATCATATGTTCTTTCCATTCAAGCTTGAATTTATATTCCCAATTATCTTTATCAGCAAACATTTCCAGATTGCTTCTTACTTATCTATTAAAATATACTTGGTGCTAATCAAAACTGTGCATAACCTACTAATCATGCTGTCAGCTGCCACTAGCTCCATGGAGATGGCAAGATTATGGGAAAAAAAAACAATTTAAATTGTGTGGTTATTTAATCTGGTATTTGTTGATGGGTATATCACCCTGGCAGTGTTCAAAAGACATGGAGATGTGGCACCTGGGGACATAGTTTAGTGGTAAATATGGTGGGGCTGGGTTACTGGCTGGCCTCAATGATCTTAGAGGCCATTTCCAACCCTTATGATTCTATGACTCAATTCTGTGTTTCCATGTTTGCTCTAAAGGGCAGGAGAAAAGGAGACACTTAAGAGGCTGAGACAGAGGTTACCAGATGCTTCAAAACTGTGACCAGGTTTCTAAATATTTGCACATGATAAAGTGTAGGCAAAGGCTCTTGCAAGACATGTTCCAGTGTGCTTTTTGTAAGTAGGACTTAAACAATTAATTTCAATTTGCACTCAGTAAATAATTCCATGTCTATCAGAAAGTAGCAAATGCAGGACTGTTTTGCAATGTAATAAGGCAAAAAAAATCACAATTTTTTTCCACTTGAGAATAGCCTACCATGATGAACTTGCTATTTTGTCTTACTGAATTATTTGTTATTGACTTCCATGCTGGTAGCACCAGATGCTTGGAGATGTCTCAAGCAGTGATTGAATACATGATCATGCACACTCTCCAAAACAAAATCTTACCTGAAATGTTTTGGTGTCAGTTATCAAGGCAAGAAATACCTCTATTTTTTTATTTTTTTATTTTTTTTTACTCCTCAGAATAGAAATTATGATCTGGAAAGATCAGGACTATTACAAGTTCTGTAATTAATCATGAGCAAGCAGGAAGAAATTTCTTGTTTTCAGAGGGACTTACAGGAACACAGCACAGGCCTGCATGGAGCAGGGCTGCAAGGCCAGGTCCCAGATTATCACTTAATGGCACTCCAAAACTTAGCTCTGTGCAACAGGGGGAGTCCAGCAATTCAAGTTGATTAAAGGAACTGACAAAGACATAAGAGATATTCATAACAGAATCAGAGACTCATAATAAGCTGAGTTGGAAGGGACCCTCAAGGATAATTGAGTCCAACTCCTGCACCTCTGTACAACACCCTAAGAGTCACATCATGTGCTGATAGCATTGTCCAAACCCTTGGATTATGTCATGCTTGGTGCTGTGACCACTTCCCTGGAGAGCCTGTTCCAGTGCCCAGCCATCCCTGAGGGGAAAAACATCTTTCTAATATCCAGCCTAACTCTCCCCTGACTCAACTTCAGGCCACTCTCTCAGGTCCTGTCACTGGTCCCCAGACTGAAGAGATTGGTGCCTGCCCCTCCTCTTTGCCTCAGAAGGAAGTTGAAGACTCTGATGAGGTCTTCCCTCAGTGCTGAACTGACCAAGTGACCTAAGCCATACTGCTTCCCCTCACAGTGATTTACCATCCTTGTGGCCCTCCTTTGCATGTTTCCCAAGATCTTAATGTCTTTTCTATATTGTGGTTCCCAAACCTGCACACAGGACTCAATTTTTCAGTGTTGTATTTGGTTTGCTTTGGTTTTTTTTTTTTGGTTTTTTTTTGTTTTTGTTTTTGTTTTTTGTTTTTTTGTTTTTTTTTAATTTAGGCATTCATGTCTCCCTAGTTAAAATACTAAACTGCTGCAATGATTGCATAGGGTTTGTTGAAGACACGGTATATTGGGAAAGTGTTGGCTTTCAAAAAGTATTCATCAATCAATAAGGAAACAGCAGGGTGAAGAAGTGTAATAGAGTTTCTCCAAAAATCCTCATGCCTAGGTACAGCTGGAGTTGGATTCAAAGTTCAAATAACTTTTCTTATAATAATCACCAACTGCAGTGGAAGCACAGAACAGAGGAATTTGCTCCTTAGATCCATATTTCTAAAGGCTCCTAGGCTGTTCCACAATCACTGCTGATCATCAGTGCACTCAAGCTCTGGTTTGCTGCTGTTCATAGAGAGAATGGGAAACTTGTTGAGGTAAGAACCTCCTTCAAACCAATTTATTGCCTCATTAAAGGGTGAGAAGGTAGGGTTCTACCAAGGGATAAAAATTCTAACCCTCAGATATTAGCCACAGCCATATAAGAAATTATTCTTAAGGCTATAGTCATATAAAAAGTTTATCTCTCTATTCTTGCCCCATAGTAAAAGAAGAGGGAAAACTTGAAATATCAGGTTAAGTACCCTGATAAGTATCTCACTTCTCTTCTCCACCCACATGGGCAAACCTCTACATAGCTCTTGTGGATATGTCCTCACACATTGTTAAGAAAACAGGATTATAAATATTTTTTGTTTGCAACTATCTTGCTCAAGACACTAAAGTTTTGTAGAAGTGAGGCTACAACATTCACTTATTTGCATCAATTAAGTATAAAGTTCAGCACTGTGTATACAGCTATTTCCAGCAAATAGAAACATCAGATTGGGTTTGGCTTTTTTTCATAGAAAGGGCTGAAAAATCATATCATACTCCTGAAAAAAAACCTGTGGAAGACACTAAAAAAAAAAAAAAAATCAGAAGAGAGATACAATCTTAGTGTTGATGGTGATGAACAAGGGTAGAAAATACACATATCTGGTTTCCAGAAGTGCAGTGCATGCCCACAGCTGGTCATGGTAAGACAGTTGCACTAAAAATATTCCATTAGGTGCATGTTGAACATACAATAATAATATCGGCAGAAGATCTGAAAAGTCCATGCAACTCTGAAGCTGACTAGAAGTGTGATACTTTAAAACCAGTAAAAGTCATATTCTGTCTCCAAAGTATGGATATGAACCTCAGCAGGATGATTCTGTCAGGTTTAAATTAAACCTAATCATAACACATGTGAATTGGGAAGAGGTACTGGAGGAAGGGCAGCAGTCGTGCTAAGTTATTAAAAAAGATATAGGTACGCATACATTAAGGATTAACTTTACTTCTACTATCCTTCATATATTAAGTGCAAATAAATGCAAACACAGAGGTACCAATGATATTTGCTATGCTGCAAAGCTATTCTACAGATGTCTTTAATACAGAGTTTGAATTATATGAGAAGAACAGAATAAATGATGTGTGCAGTGGCTTAGGATGAGCTTAAGAAAGCTAAGAAGTCTCCAAGTCATTGTGAAGGTATCTTACAGTACAGAAAAAAAAAGTGGAATAAGAATGGCAAATTAAGAGATTTGTTTAAAAGCAGGGACAGAAGGCCAGTGGTATCCTGGTTTGTGTCAAGAATAATGTGGCCAACAGGAGCAGGGAAGAGGCTGTCTCCCTGTACTCAGCACTGGCGAGGTCACACCTTGAGTCCTGTCCAGTTCTGGGCCCTTGCACTGCAAGAAAGACATGGAGGTGCTGGAGCAGGTCCAGAGAAGGGCAAAGGAGCTGGGGAAGACTTGGAGCACAAGTCTTGTGAGGTGTGGCTGTGGGAACAGCAGGTATTTAGCGTGGAGAATAAAGGAGGCTCGGGGGTGACCTTTTCACTCTCTACATCAACCCAAAAGGAGGCTGTAGCCAGGTGGGGATAAGTTTCTCCTCACAGGCAACTAGTGACAGGATAAGAGGACACTCCTGGCTTCTGGAAGGCACCTTCATCCAACCAATCTTCTGCCATCAAAGAAGCTTTCAATACTAACCTCTTTTTCACCATTCATTGAGGTCTCTTCTGTCCACTAATAGCCTGGACTTAGCCCATTTTCTTGCCTTTCTTTTTTCCTTACTTTCTTGGCATCTTTCCCTGCTCCTGGCAGAAGGGTCTTCTTGCTGCCTCAAGGGCTTCCTCTGCACTGAACCATTCCTCTGCTGCTTCATTTTTTCTGCTGCTTTGTCTCTAGCTATTCCAATTTTTAACCCTCTCATTATTGGGCTGTTTGTTCCCAGTTTTGCTCAGTAATCTGGTCTTCAAGCCTTCCACTCACATTCATGTTTCTGTCTTTGAGACTCATTCCTTTGCACCCTATTCCTGCCACAATTCCAGCTGCATTTGGAAAAAAAGAGTCCCTAACAGGAGCGGCTGATTGCTATTGTACAGATAGCTTCATCATATAATTTACAAAACACCGGAGGGACAGTGGTTTTAGCAATGCTTGTAGGCTATCCCAGAGATTGCATAAGGTCCCAAAAATCTTTAAGAAGCCTTGTGAAGAATTTCTAAAAAATTCAGTCCCTCAATTACATTGGTATGTTCTCCGTGTAAGGTCTGCTGTCTGTGCCTCCATTCTATTAATGTATTACTGACTGGAAAAAGAAGTGTGGTTTTCTTGATAAGGGAGGGAAGATGGGAGAGCAACTAGACTGCTCCTTGAATCTTTTTGAGGCAGAGTGTTCTCACGTGACTCTGTGTAAATAATGGTGTCTCTCTGTACTTCCATTCAGTATGAAATGAGGGAGATGCTTTTCTTCCCTCACTGAATTGTTGTGAGGATGAATACATTACAGGTTCTAAAGGGCTCCGTGGCTACGTCAGTGTGGCACTGTGAGTGCCTAGGAAACAAACACAATTTATTACTCTTATCCCCAAAGCCTAACGGTTTTCTGATAGCATTAAGCAGAAATGTTTTCAATAGCTTTTTTAAGCATATATTCCCTTTCCTTTCATACAGTAGTTGCATTTACATATTCTTCATGCATAATTTCAGAAATATGCTACAATATCTGATGGGATGGAGAAGACCCAAGTTCCTGCAGCTCAGGAAAGGTCATTAGAGTGATTTAGATTTCCTTTGGCATTAAATAGGGCTGTTTATTCTGTTAGTAAGAGCAACATTCTGTAAACATCATTCATATTCTGAATCAGTATATGTATCATACTTTAGAGTCTCATGATTTTCTTTCCTCTCAAAAAAACCATGAAGAGTGTGAAACCCAGAAAAATATCATGGGCGTCACTCCAAGTCCTTGTATACTTTATATGAATATAAATTTTTTCAATTGCTGTTGGGACTTCATATGAATTAAAGGGGCTTCAGGGTATTGATGGAGGTCACATTTTGGTGACAACTTCTTGTAAATGTTACTTAGAGGCTACTGGCCTTAGTCCAATACCTTAAGAGATTTCTCATTTGACTTCACATTTTTATGAGAGATGAACTAGTCTCTTAGAAGCAGATCAATTTATGAACAGTCAGGTTTCTCCTCGCCTCACTCCTGAAAGCCTAAAACCCAACATATAATGTTTAAATCCTTGTTCTAATTGGCAGTACCATGTATGTTTCCCCTTAAGGAAAAAAATTGAAGGATTCCAGCTTTTCTCTAAATTAAGTTAATAAAAAATTTTATCATGATTTAATGCACTGTGGGAGATTGCTATAAATTGCTGCAGATATGATTGCTCAAGATTCCAGGCACTTATATGATGCATGGAAGTTGTTAGATATTGCAAGTGGTCAGACTACTAACCATTTGCATAGCATATCTGACAAAAAAACCCAGTGTGAACAAAGGACCCTCACATATCCACTTCTCTCAGTTTAGAGATATCAATAAGTGCAGCTGAATTCTTTTTTAAAACTAAAAAAAATGAAAGAGGACGAGGTCGATACTTTCTCAGAACTTTATGGTAGATTGTGTTTATGTCATTTTTCTCTAATGAACATGTGGAAGACTACTAATAAACTAAAATGTTTTCATAAAACATTTCCTTTTTCATCACACAAACAAACATTTCTTGTTTTTCAGATGGACTGATGCAGTAAAAAAAGCAATTGATTGTTCTTGATAAAAATCAATCAGTAAAGCATGTGCAAGGTCTTTGAAGTGCATTCCACAAAGAAAATACGTCATACTTTGAATCTGCCAACCTTGAGAATATGTCCTTAATTTTTAGCCAGACTTTTTAACACAGTGGATAAAAATAGGCATTTAGGAAACCTGGAAAATTAGCTTTGTAGAGAGCAGGTGTATAATCACAGAAAGTAAAGACAGCAACAACTTTTTCGAAGACTTTGTAGATACTGGACCCATGCAGTATTTTTTGCATTAATTATTGTATTTCCCATTGCAAATCCCTTGTAACATTTTTGGGAAGGTTTCCTTACAGCCTGCCACCTGTCCCACAGCATCAGAAGAGTGATATCTGTGCTATGGAAGACACAGTATTGGTCAGGGTTGCTGCTGAGAAAAGGAAATCTTTTGGAGCATCCATAGACTCTGAAGCTGGAGAATTTTGGCTGGTGGGGTTGCCCCTGGACGTGCAATTTACTATTTCAATCTGCTGAAAACTCATAATAAGAAGGTTTAGTTGCATCATTTGGAAGTACTCTTTATGAAGGAGGACATATCTTCATAACAGTTTAGCTCAGAGTTGTTCATTTCATACAGATTTGAGTATCTACAGTTCCATTGTATAAATTAGATTGAATAAATTATATTTATAAATATATATATTTTATATATATATATACATATATATAATTAAAATTGTTATTATTGTATAAATTATATTGAAAAAGGGGGGAGGGATGTCTCTGCCTTTCTCACTTACTATTTGTTTAATTTAAAGTTAGGTCTAGGGACAGGAATGTTATGCTTCAGGCTTTATGCCCTTTAATTTTTGCTCAGCTCCTGACAGAAGCTGCTACATCTGGACACCCCTCTTCTGATGCTCCATCTGCCCTTTTTTGCCTTTGATGGGACTCAGGCACCCAGTCGGGGCAGCAGCTGAAAGGTGGGCAGGACAGATAAAAGGGGTACATTTGACAAAGGCTTGGTTGGGGGGGAAGCAAATCTCCCGGTTTTCACATCACGGTTACAGCACGATCCTGTCCTGCCCTGCTGCCTGACAGCCATGTACACAAAGCATAACACTCCTGGATATCCTGCTGCTATCACAGTTGAGTTCAGACACCCCTCATGCATACCTCTCCACTCCCCTTGCCCACGAACTTACCCCAGCAGCCCTGGCCTCCCTCTCTGATGTACTCAGAACAGGCAAAGTTTGCATTTATCAGTGTCTTTCCATAATGCTGCTTGTGGAAGGGCAGATTAACCATAGACTGAAATTAATTGGCATGTGAAATTATTTGAAAAATGCAAATAATTTCCATCAAATAATTTGAAATGTCATGCATGGTTCAGCACAAAATTTGGCAGGGAGAAGGAGTGATTATCGCAGGTAGACAAGCCAGCAGATGGCTGAGTGCTCTGAAAGAGTGGCTGTGAGAAAAGGATGTTGTTCATTGCTCCTGGACTGCCTCTTTCCATGTTAATAAACAGCTATGAATACAGCAATGAAAATGTCAATCAGCTTTTTGTTGTACTGTGGAATTAACATAACACTGATATCTGCATAACCACAATACTACCATGCACTTATCTCTGCAGAATCAATTTAAACTTTAATATTTCCAAAGCTGTAAATGAGAGCTGGTAAAGGGGGGTGTGGTTTTAGTGGGAGAGTAATGATGCTCATTATTTTCCACATTTGCTATTCCTTGGTGATTCAATGAATTAAAAAAATTTAACTGTAAATAATATTACTCTTCCCAAGGGAGTGGACGGTGCCTATGTAGAAATGTGCATAGTGTCTGGTTAGAGAGTTGTGGTATTCCTACAGTGCAGAAAAAGGAGCTAAAACCAGATGGGATCAACCTCAGAAGAGAAACTGGGGCATGAAGCAGGTGGCAGATGGAACTGCCTGTGTAAGAAAGTCCAGATGGTAAGAGATGCAAATATGCTGTGCTGGGGAGGTTGGACCTTCATGCCAGGACCCCTGGTACCTGCATTGCATCTTCCAGTCTGCCTGAATTCAGCCTGGGCTCAGACTGCCTACAAAACCCTCTGCCCCCCTTCTGTCCCTCCCACAGCCTGCACCAGGAGGATGGGGAGACCTTCCAAGGACAGTCATGGGTCCTTGTGACTGCTTGAAGTAACCTCAAAAAAGGGGAGAAAAAGCCTTCTTTGGAGTAGAAAAAGGAAGGAAGCTTGCTGCAGTGCTGGCCCTCATGACACCCTTCCTGCTAGGAGTGCAGACAGTCAGCAGTCTCAGATTTGAAAGTGTCCCATGTATCAGACCAGACTCAGAGCAGACACCACATAGAGAAACTTCCTGGAGCCATGCCTGACTGATAGAAACTGCAGTACCCCTGAAGGAAAGAACGCTTCTACTTGAAGGCAGGAGGATAAGGGGGAAAGTGTCCCATAGAGGCTTTTACCTGAGAGGGACAGTGTTTGCATTTCCTCTGATCCATAATGCACACATCCCATAAGCCAGACACCCAATGTGGTGGTTGCCACCATACTTGGACTAACCTTCATTGGAGTAGGTGCAATATGTAAAGTATTGTAAGGCATTCATATCCATTGACATCTGTGGAGATGCTCAAAACCTGACTGGACAAGCAAACCTGACATGCTCTTGGGCAACTTGCCCTCAGTGACTCTACTTGAACAGGGGGGATTGGATTAGAGGCCCCTTCCAACCTCAACCTTTCTAACTCTTAGTTTAGAAGCTGACATGAGGTATAGTGTTAAAAAAACACCTACAAATGGTTTGGAAAACGCTTTGGAGAATGGAGTAGATGAAGTGCCAGCTGGTCAGCATGATATTCCCACAGTCTAGATTTATGGTATCATATATTTGAAATCAGACTTCTCTACGTCTGCCTAACCAAAAAAAACAGTTCTGTCATACAGAGCTCCACAAAAAGACAAATTACTTTCTATGGCTGAGAGCACATAATATTCAAGTTCATTTCGAAACCTGGAATCTTGTATCAAAAGAATAAAAACCTCATTATTTCACCTCTTCTCAATCTGAACAGAAGAATATTTTCTAACACGCTAACACGTGCAAACTTTGAGAAATCAGGATATCACTAATCAATATCTTTTAAATAAAAAAATGTATGGTCAAAAGAATAGTAGATTGTGGAGATAACAGAAGATATATCAATATACTATTAATGTTCAATATTTTTTATACCCATACTTGGGATTTATCCTTTCACTGGGGAACATGCAATTTATATTTCTTTTTCTCCCAGTAACATGCTGTGTGATATCTATGTAATAACTTCACTGAGGTGAAAGCAACCTAAGAGACCCTGTACACATTTCATGTCAGTTTATGGATTGTTTTGCTATTATTTTTTTACTGATGCCTAACTTGGAAGTTTCTCTAGCTTCACAGGCCTTCTGTAAGTGTGCTTAGTTTTAATTATCAGTGCAAACAAAAGGTGGCATTGGAGTCCTGGATTTGGTTTGGGTTTTTTGTAGTAATATTCATAACAAAAATGAGAAAAAGGTCAATCTAACCTGGCAATACTGACTGTTTCTAGGTTTTTTTGCAAGAAGCTTCCTTTAAAATCTTTGCACAACCTATCTGCATGCTATAAACTGCTTAATATTATCTTGTTTTTCTTTTTAAATACTTCCTTCAGGTCCATCAGAAGGCTGTTTTTCAAATAATCAGATTTTTCTCTCCCTGTGACCATTTCCCTTGAAACCTCAAAAAAAAAAAGATAGATAAGCAGTAAATATAAATGAAAGAGACAAGAATCTGAGGTAGCTATAAGATCTCATGGCATAACAGGTTTCTTTCTTATGAGTGACAACATTCATTATCACAACTGCTTAACCCTGAGACTCAATTAAGACTTTCAAAGTGCTTTTAAATTATTGATTGAAAGGCAACAAGGAGCAACCAATGGTTGAGTATGACTTTACACTGCAAAAGTAACAGTAATTTAAACTGCAACCCACAAATGGGTGTTTAAAAAGGGGTATTTAATGGAGTCAAGGCTTGCCAAATAGGGAGGCAACCCTCAGCCTCACAAATTATTGATTTCTCTCTCATTTTAAATGCTTTTTATCCCCATTGCTCAGAATAGCACACACGATTATTGCTGTCAGGCAGTAATGAAGTTTCTGTTCAACACACTCTGTGACATGAAAAAGTCAATGCAACAGCATTTGTCAAAGGAAATGAGATGCTACTAAATTCTTTGAGGCAGAATTCGTCCCCTTCCCTACCCAAAGAAAGTGAACAAAGGAAGCTGGTCTAAGGAAATTGGTAAGGTCTAAGGTACATATATTTAAAAAAATACTTTTTACTTTGGGTATGATTGCAGTTAGCATTACTTTGGGATTAAGGTTAGGAAATTCAAATTATTGAGTGTTCTGTTCTTTTCTGAATTCCGTAACACTCAGATCATTATAAGAAGTTTTGTGCATATCCAAGGCACTCAATTATATTCTCTTCTAGAAGATGTTTTCCCTCATTGTTTGATTCTCCATTAGACAGGACTAGTGTTTGTGATTAGTAACCAATGTCTGCTGTAAATTCTTGGTTTAGGAGTTGGGTCCAATGGATAGTTAAAATCAGTACTGTAGCTTGAAACCTTATGTTCAATTTTATACCAAAATTGATGCATTGTCTATAACTAAGTTAATGTTTATGGGTTTCAGTTATGAAATATAAAGTCTAAAAATCTTATTTTATTATTGAGTTGGCCCCAGCATACAGTGTAAGGAGAAGTGCCCACTCTGATAAAGACCCTTACTGTGTTTGCATTTTAGTGATCCTCTGGCAAGGCTAGGGTAAACATTATAGGTAGGAATATAATTAATATTGGAAAAATCTAAATACACAAAAGACTATAAGATTCTTTATATTTTCCAGGGACAAATAGAAGAATTCTTAGTTATTGCAATCTTCTAGTAGAAGATTTTTACCCAGGGTTACAAGTTTGGGATTGTGGTTATTTTTCAGCAATTCAAGAATCCCATAATGGTCCTAAAATCAGGAAAAAACCAAACTGGTATCAGGCATTGTATTCTGTTTTACAGCAGGAGGATAATGATACTCAGAGAGTAGTAATATTAGTGCCAGGGATGCAATTAGGGCTAGGGGTTGTAAATAGAAAACAGCAACCATTCATTCTGCCCATTCTGAAGAGACAGAAAGAAAATAGGTACAAGATTAAGGCCAAGCCCTTAATGTCATGCATTTACATGGAGTGTCTGTCATTTAAATTCTGAGCACAAGTCAGGGTTCATGCTTTGGAACACATAGCATAAAAAGCTGTACTTGTTGCTGCGTTAGTTAAAGCTTTTGGCATGGGAGAGAAAGCTCAAAAATATCAACAGTATTTTTACACTATTGCATTATTTGATTTCCTACACTTCTTGATTGACTACTAAATTAAAGATGACAAGCGAGTTAACTCAAGCATTGGTCCCTAAACTTACCAGCAACTTGTTGACTCTTTCCTCACCTGGAACAAACAAAAATCTTCAAGACAAATTTCATAGGTGATTCTAGAGATAGAGTAGTCCATGGGGATTTTCCCAAAGGACAGGACAGGCAGGAGTGCAGAAGACAGTAAGTCTGTTTCTTTCTGCCCAAAACCATCTCCTTAGTCTGTGCATCTATTTTCTCCTGTTTTAATTCCTGTGCACTCAAAACATGACTTACATTACTGTTATGAAAAACATAAATAGCTCTAAACATTAATAGCAGCTCTAACTATTTCTGTCTCTAATCCAAAAGAGTAAGAGCTCTCAAATTAAAGACACATAGCTCCATGAAATTTCATATGATGAAACTTCACTACTGAAATTAAGTCTTCTGCTTTAAATCTCATCTGAGTCATGGGAAGCATCAAACATTTTGAAGGAAGAATCTTGAGGGAAAGTTCCTGACAAGTCCATCAATTTAATATAATGGCAAGAGTTGTGTGAAGATATGATAGCTTAAGGTAATTCAATTGCTAGCATGTCCTTAGAACAAGGATGGGACTGCTAACTTACTCTTTTGGTCTAATAGCACAAAGAACCTCAGAAATGCCCAAATATTCAAATGCCCAAGACTCAGTTTCAGCAAAATTCTTCCTTGACCCAACAAGTTTGAGATGTCCTGAAGGGCTGAAGCAGAGAGCTCTGTACTGAACAAATTTAAAGGGAAAAAGAATAAAACCTGGACTCAAAACTCCAATGATTGAAATGCACAGGAAACACCCTGAGGTTACTTAGAAAAAGGCTAATCCAAAAAAGTGATTTTCATAAGTGCCCTAAAGGAAAAAAAAAATCTGGTATTTGCAATACCAAGGTCATAAAAAATAATAGAGAAATTTATATAGATGCCCAAGATATTTTTCAGGGTGTGATCGTCTTTCTGCTTTTCATAACTGAATGAGATGCTGAAATCACATGGATACAGCTGCAACAAAGCTGCTCCAGCAGCACTAGTTACAAAAACAACACCATTTATAAATGCATTATATATATATATATATTATACCTGTTATTGAAATCCTACATATTTAAAGCAAAATCTATTTCTTTTAGAATAAACACTCCATGAAATCTGTCCTCAAATTCTGTTCCACTTGACTATAAATTGTCTTTATTATGCTGTACATGAAAATTAAGCAGATTTGTTCTTTGTCTGTATCTTTGAATTGAAAAGAGCCAGAGAGTCTTTTTCATATAGCCACCCATTTTATCACTCCACTACCCTTTCTTATGGTGAAAACTCTCTGAGCTCCAAGTACAGGCTGTGTATTTAATATTATGCACCAAGACACTCTAGAGTGGGAGAAACCTCTAAATTTGCTCTGACACCAGACATCACCTCTAACATAATTTAATGATGACAGTGTTGATTACTCAGGGGATTGATGAAGGGAATGTATTTCTTAACCTCTTGGAAGTTGATCTCAAAACACGTGATGGAAACTGTTTATTGTCAGATGACTGTAGGGGGTTGGTACCACACATGAGATGATTTTAACCAGTTTCTGCCACACTGAATTCTCTGCTGTGGTTAAGACAGCAGAAGAAGTGCCAAGGCACCAAAGAGTTACTGAAGAGTGAGTACACACATGCATAGAACCCAGGTTGTAGCTCTTCAGGATCAAAGCTGAGCTTCTTCCAGGGAATGAAGATTCTTCCAAAATGAAGATTCTTCTTCCAAAATGAAGATTCTTCCATTATCAGATCCCACAGGATAGTGATTCTGTGACTCACCAGAGTATTATGATGGCATAAGGCACTAATTTGAGCTCTTAGTGCATGGATTATACAATACATTTGCAGGCCTCCATGTTCACAGATATGAATAGTTTTTCTAGTTCTCTGAATATGCCACCAGAGCTGTATCATTTAAGTTTTCCTTGCCCGTCTATGTGGATAGATGGCTACCTAGCTTTGTGGATAAGCAAGACGGAAAAAAAATCTGTGTGAATGTACTCCAGACTGAACAGGCAAAATAAGCACCTTTTTATGATTTAGTAATAGGCTGAGCAGTCAGGTTTGCACTCATCTAAAACCTTCAGAAATGCTGAGCTAGGTGTCTAGCTCTCTACACCATTTTCTGCATTATGAAAACAGCAAAACACCCACCTGCTTGCAGCTGTCTCCATGTCACTGTGGAAAGTTCACTTCTGCTGTGGAATCAATAAAGGCTTCAAACACCTGACTCAGGATTTTTGAGATGCACTGAGAAGATTAAATAAGCAAAATACATTTTTACTCATTTTTTCTAAACCGAGGAAATATTTTGCTGCCTTCATTACTGCAGCTGCACTATCACCCACCTATGGGGGCTGTAGGCACCCAGTGGAGGATTCTCCAGAGAAACATTAATTAATTGTATTTATTTCCAATCAATAGGAAAACACATCCACAATCATAGAGCAGGAAACTCACTACTCAGAGGAAACTGATAGAAGGAGTTTTGGTGAGCATCACTCACAGCGGTTTTCAGCACATGTGTCGGTGGCGTGCAAACATCTGAACACTCAGCTTTTGCAACTACAGGTTCATGACAACAGTGTTGAATTATCTGTACATATTTTATTCAACTAATTGTGCTCGTAGGGAAAAACTGTCTCCCAAAGCTGTTTTCCATGTATGTGCCATTAATAAGCTATGTCTAGAAGTGCATTATTAGGTTTCATACCATGCAGCCACTCTAAGAAATGCTCTAAAATCATGCTGGTGCTAGTGATTAGGACTTTAATGCTCAATTACATCACTGCCTTGGCTGAAGTAACTGGATAGTGCTGTGGTGGAAGTCTTGACTCAGCCATGTGAGGTTAATTACATAGGACTATAAAAGATGTGAGTCTAACAAAGAAGTATTGTCATTTAAATGCATAGTTGGTTGTTGGTTTTTTTTTTTTTCCAAGTGGCAGTTCAACAAGGTTGACTGTAATAAATTCTTTTTCCTTTTTATTGGAAAGAAAAAGATTCAAGAGACCCCGGTATTGAATAAATTGAGTATCAGGCTGCCTGGATCCTGACTCAAAAGCATTTGACCACAGAAAGCAAACATAAGCTGACAGAGCCAAATTTAAAAATTTATGAAACTCACTGCACAGAAGCAGGTGATGCACTGTCACATGCACACTTGCTGTCCCCCTCAGGACCCCAGCATCCTCTGCCACCTGTGTGGGCTGGGGGGAGCTCCTGCCCTCAAGAGCTCTTTCCAGAGACCTGTTTCTGTGGGATTTGTTACAGCATATGTGAAGACATTCAGATTATATGCACACTTGGAGTACAGAGAGCTATTCCCTTAGGAGTCTTGATTTATCTGTGTTTATAAAGAATCTGGAAATCCTCTGAAAAAAAATGTATGAAGCAGTGCAAGATAATTCTTGTAAGCATCAGTGGAGAAAGGGGAGACCCATTACCCTGTCAGTTCACCGTCAGAATATTCTGATTTATTCTGATTATTCACACTTAGTTCTGTGTTACATTGTAAAAGCATAACACTTGGAATACTTAATCTTTTCATCCCCCTGAATGTACACTTAGACACATTTCAGCAGACTTAAATTCAATTTGTAGTTTTCTGTCTCTGAAAGGAAATCTTGCTGTATTTTTTAACACATTAACTTAACTAACCCAGATATGTCTAAGAAAGTCTTCAAAGGACGGAGAGGTGTCAGATTTATCAATGCAGGAAGCACTTGATTCAAAGATTCTTTTTTAAAAATAAAATTATGTTAAAAGTGTGGAGTAAATCACCTAGTGGAGCAGCTATCTTATTCTGGGAGACGCTAAATAGGATGTTGGCAGGTAGTGATAAATTGGAACTTGATTTTGTGCCTGTATTACCTAGAGAAAAAACATCAGAACTTCTGATTCTGATTACTGCACTCATTCACTAATCCTGGCTCCCTGCTTACCTGCAGTGAGAAATATAAGCCTTGGGGGACAGGATCTGATCACTGCTTAAGTGCATTTCTATACACTCTCTGCCTCTAGGAAAGGCAGAAGTAATACAGTTACCCCAAAATGTGCTGGAAGTGCTTCTGCAATAGCATAAACACTAAGTGTAATTTAATTCTAATTCCAATCTGGTTTTCTTTGCCATCCAATTCAGATGATGTTTTCTGAGGGAAAAACAAACATGGTTTCCCTGGTATATCTATTAAAGTGGGACAGCATTAGAGACAACTCCTTCCTCTCCAGATGACCAGAACCCGTTTTTTTCTCTGGAGCCACAGAACATATTTTTGCTCCCCTCCTACCCCAGAAAAATAGGAAAATACTTGGAAAAAAACACAGAAAAAAAGAAAACCAATAAAGCCACATTATTGCTTGAAATCAAGTGTGTTTTAGAGAATTCTACAGAATGTATGTCTTTGACGTACACATCTAAAATTCACAGGTTTAACAAGAAAGCAAACTCAAAAACAGCAGGAAGCAAAGAAACCAAGAAGGAAAGAGAGGCCTTCCTTCACTTCTGTTTCTGATTACAAACAGCTAAAGTTGTTTGTGATTGAAAACAGGAGAAAATACTTGGGGTTTTTTCCTAATTAAAATTATCAAATATCCTAATTAAAATTACCAAATTGAAAATAAACCAATATTACTGCTAAACCACTGGAGATCAATATATTATATTTTAGAATCTAGCCAATCTGTATGATCAGTATTTCTCCAGAATTACTCTATTACACTATTACCAGCAATGGAGGGATGTATTTGTAGGGAGCTTAAAATTATAATTTTTCCAGGTAATCTTGTGCAAACTTTTTGTACTTCAAATAAAAAACTTAATTATTCAGGATTTATCAATGAGTTCAGAGAGAAAAGCAGAGTGGCATTAAAATAGTTTTTTTAAAAAGTGCTGTACACAGAAGGAGAGTCAAATCAGAAAATAAGAAAATCACCTTTAAGTTGACTGTAGAATTTTGACAGGAAATTCCTGAAAGCTGCCAAGAATATAATTAAATTCAATTCAACCAGAAGGCAACAATTTTTTTTGCTTTGCTAGCAGAATACTTGTCAGCAGTTCAGCTGAAATGACACATTCACATGGAAAAATTCAGGGTTGTAGGAACTACAGTTTCTGCCCCCTCTAAAGCCCAGAAAAGTGACAGTGCTTGGGCTTTGTTCCAAAAATGTACCAGTTACCATTGTAACAATATTAAGGTATGGATGGCTGAATTAAAGACTATGGGAGTCTTCCCTTTTCAATTACTGGTGCAGATATAGCCAAAATATCCAAGGGTTGTTCACATCTCAGGTCAATGTTCTGCGAAGGCAGGCTACAGTTACTACAAGGCTGACTTGCTCTGCTAGCATATAGCAGAGAAATAATTAATTTAACACATTTCTGTTTCTCTTTGTAGACAGTCTCAATAAACTACTAATGCCACATAATCCCACTCATGGCAAAAACCTTTGACTTGCTCAAAATTAAAGACTTACTCCCTTTCAGAGATACATATGTAGTTCTAAAAAGTCATGATTTTTTCCCAATCCTCTTTTAGATAGTGAGATGAGATTTGCTCTGGGTGATTTTTTCAGAGTAACAGATTCTGACATTCTAATATCCTAAAACTGTAAAACATTACACACTAACATTCATCTGAGTCTTGCTGAATTTCATCTCATTTCAGGCACTGCTTGAATCATTTTTCCTGTAATATGGTGTTTATAATCTCCAAAAATTCGGTCTTTACTCCTTCTAGTAGCTGACATTTTGGTGTCTGCTTATGTAAAAGTCCCTTATCATGTCACTATAAAAGAATGATTTTGTTGTTTCTCTCCAAAGTTGAAATGTCTCCAACATATTTAAGTATTTCTGGTGTTTTCCTAGTTAATATTGTTCTTTAGGTGGCGACTAGCGTTAGATATGTGAAACGAAAAAAATTAATTTTCATGGGTAATGAAAAAATATTTCTGGAAAGTCATCCATTTCTCTTTGGCTGCAATTCTGCTATACTATTTGACATCTTTCCTGGATAACCAAAGATGCCAAATATTTGCATTCTTCTGAATTTGAAGTTTTCATTGTGTCTCAAAGTATTTAGCAAAGTTAAAAAACTCTGTCATGGTTTTATTAGACAAAAAATACTGAGACTTTTTATCACACTAAGATCGATAATGCAAAGTTTCCACATGTTCCTTGGAAGATGCTATTTCAGAATAAGGCAATGTATACATAGACAACATATATATACACTGATTACACAATTATGGTTTGGGTAATTTTTTTTCATAACTGGGTTTATTTTATCCTCCATTCTATTACACAAATCTGCTTTAAAATAAAAACACACCCATCTGTAAAAGATAAAAAAAAGAGGTAAACACACCATCTCAGAAAACCTTTTTTCCTTCTTCTGTGTGGGAGGGGGTTTAGTGACAGATGCCTTTTACATTCCTGACTATCCCACAAGAAAGAATAGTAAAGTAATTCTACAGAGCTTGATGTTGAGACTTTCACATCTCATCTGACCTCTAACAGGCTGTTTCTACCAAAGATTGCAACTCAGTCTTCCTCACTCAGCACCCAGCGAGTTCTAGTGCACATCAGTCAGAAAGAACACTGATGTCAATGGGAATGTCCAGCCATCCCATCGTGTCAATGAATCACAGAATCACTGAATATGCTGAGTTGGAAGGGACCCTCAAGGATCACCGAGTCCAACCCCCAGCCCTGCACAGCACCATCCCCAGGACTCACTCCAGGTGTCTGAGAGAATTGTCCAAACACTTCTTGAACACTGTCAGGCTTGGTGCTGTGACCCCTTCCCTGGGGAGCCTGTTCCAGTGCCCAAACACCCTTGGGGTGAAGAACCTTTTCCTGATATCCAGTCTGAACCTCCCCTGACACAACTTCAGGCCATTCCCTCAGGTCTTATCACTAGACTCAACTCAGCTGTACAATTTAGACAAAAAACCTGCTGTGAAGGACAGGGAGAATGAACAGCCAAAAAAGCTGATGTCATTCCCCCAGGATGCAATTGCCCCAAGCTTTCTAAGTTTCCCAGGGTGTTCTGGAGAAGTAACCAAGGGGTCTCTGGCAATCTGGAATCAATAAAGCTGTGAGTGAAAAGTCAGAAGAGGTATCAGATGTGTAAACAGTGTGTTTATGTTTCTAGAGATGTAAATATCATTTATAAAACTTACCCAGAAGTTCAAAATCAAGCAAAGGACAGTAATGAATATCTTCAACACTGAACCACTAAATTAAATATGACATTAATGGGAACCATTTTATGTATTTCAGATCTGCTTTGATGGCCATTTTAATTAGATTGTTGATCTGCTGCTGACAACATCAGAAAACCAAGCCTTGAAATACAGAACCTCGTCAGATGTTGCTGGGTCTCAATTTCCATGTATAATTAATGAGATAAGTCTCTCTCTGGACATCGCTTGTAGGAGGTTAATTTGATTCCATGTCAGGCACATGGGTATTCACTGGCAGCTCTCCAGACTGTGGACTGAGCCCAGTGGTGGGCTGCTGCATCTGGTGTGACAGTCTCTCCCTGATTACAGGGCTAATAGGTAACTGGTCTGATTTAAAAGTCTTGTTTGTCACTGCATGTACAGACAAGAAGGTCAGATGAATTCTAATGGCAAGAAGGGTAAAGGTTACAAATATCTCTCATAAACAATCAAAATTCCAGCAGAACTAAAACCTTATATGAGAAATAGTATCTTACCCATTTTGATTTTATATGTAGTATGCCATCCTTCCTCTATCTTTCTAGAGACCTAAGGAACTAAAAGGTCAGACTCTTTTGAACTCAAAAGAAAAAAAGGAAGGAGAGCAATTTTTCTGTGACTGCATTAGATGGATACTTCTGAATGACATTGAAATGGCAAGAAAAATAAACCTTAAAAGCCTTAGTATCTCAAAAGGGAAACCGCACCAAAACCTCATCGTTTCAAGTACGCGGCTAGTTACTAATCCTTTAGAAATGCACACACATATTTCAATTTGTAATGTAACATTTGACTGTTAGAAAATTTTTAAGTCAGCCTGTCTGCAAAAGTTGAGGGATTGAGCAGATAGAATTTGTGCCACCATCCTCTGTTACCTAGAAAATTCTGGCGGTCCAGTGGCTTTTACTGTAAAGCTCCACTACTGCAATGAGCATGATTTAAGGAACTCTGTCTTCCTTTGCTAGGAGAGCAAAGATCAGCTCAGTAATAAATAAGAATGAGACTGAAAACAAAGTGAGTAATTTCAAAGGGTCATTTATACCTCTATACCTGTACCTTGTACTTGTCATCCAGCCTCAATAAAGGTTCCATAGGAATTATGAGCAAAGACTTTTGGAGAATAAAGCTTTCCATGTTGTAGAGGCATTTAAAAAGTGTCCTAAATGCTATTTCATTAAAAAGATCAATGAAAATATGGCACTATTCATTTATTGAAATGAGAACCAAGTTCATAGCAAATCTATTATAAATATCAAGCATTCCAAACTTCCCTTCTTTATTGTCTTACGGAACATACTGGATGAAATGTTCAAAATCAGTAGCAACATGGAGAAGTTCATGTGGAAATCTCCATTAAAGCTGTCTCATAAAACATAAACAAAGGCTTATGAAATCGGAAAGCTTGAAATGAGACACAATGCAGAAAAAGTTGTTGAATTGCTTTTCAAGTACAATTCTTAAGCTGTGAAACTTCTTTGCCATAATATACAGAGAACTAGTTAGGATTCAAATAAGTGAATTGGGCTTTTGTAGTTAGCTAAGGCCTTTAAGTTCCTTGACATAAATCAGAATATCATGCCATATGTAAGAAAATGGAAAAAAGCAGAATGTATATAAAATCAAACGTGGTCTGTAGAATTTAGAAGTCTGAGTGACTCCACTGCTCCTTGCTCTTCAGTAAGGTCCACTGCTTGTAATAATCTCTTCCTTCTGCAAACCTGAATTCAGCTGTTATTATGTTGTTTGATGTTTTATTTCAGGCCTAGAGTGCAATTCTGAATCAAATGCCCTCATCATCTCCACAACTCCCCTGCACACCTCCTTCTGTGGCACTAGTGACACCAAGACCCTTTCCTTTTCTATGTAGTGCACTTGATAGCACATCATGTGAACAGACTTCAGATACCAGGAAAAGACAAGATGAGGGAGGGTCTTCAGAGCAGGTGGACGTGGGGTCCAGTGAGATGAAGTGCTTGGTCATTGCAGGAAGCAGGTTAAAAACACCCGTAATAAGTTGAGAAAAATAGCAATCCTTTGGAGATGTACTGGGGCTTTTTCAAATACCACATCAAAGATCCTGTGTACAAAAGGCAACACTGTCCTCTTGTTAGCAACTTGCCAGGTACCACAAGTCTGGCTATTTAGTCTATTCACCACTTTCATCTACTCTTCTTTTTTGTCTTTCCTCATTCATTGCCTTTCTTCTTGCTCATTTGCATGTCCCTCTGCCAGAAGACTCTCTCTTTTTGATTTTCTTGCCCCTTTCCCACTCACTGTGCTTCTGCAGAGGATGCAGAGATGAAGGAAATATGTGATGTACACAGGTCACTGTAATGTGACCCTCAGAAAGAAAAGGAAGTAATTGTTCCCTTCAAGAAATGAGCAATAATTATTATGTTGTGAGTAAAAATGAAGTAAAGGCTTGAATTGACTTGTAATCTTTAAGATTAAAGACTTTGTGCACAGCAATTTATGTTTTCTTCAGATAAAACCCTAGGTCCCCCATTTATATGTTTTTGCTTTATTTCTTCATCTTAAAAATCGCTCCCATTTGAATTTTCCTGAATTCAGGAGTGTTGGATAATTAAAACACCTATGTGAAGTGCATTATTAACCCAACCAAATATCACCTGAGCTACTGAAAGAAGTAAGTAGCATGTGATCATCAGACTAGCAGCTGAAATCACTATTCATTTAACAACTGCATACATTATTCTATTGACGTAATTCATTTGAACAGAGATCCACATTTCGACCTGCATCTCAGCCTGAATGAGGGATGGCTGAAAAAGATGGAGCAGCTTAGGAATATATTGCATAAATACTTACATTTTTGCAATTAAATACTTTAGATCTGAAATATTCTGTCCACCATTTTTTTAAAGCAGAGGAAAATGGAACATCAGGCTGCCACATATCAGGTTTTCTCAGTTAGTAACTTGGCTGTCTAAACTAAAACTTCATTATTATTTAACTTTCTTTGTTTGATTTAAATGACAGTCTTTGCCTTTAAGGGGTAGCCTATATCAGTGTTTCAGATTTTGCACCTCTTGCAGCTCCTTTTTTCGGGAAGGATTTCGCTCTGTAGACTGGCTTGGGTGTATAACTTGAATTAACCTTCTCAAAAGCTGAAGGGACAGGTGGCAACAAGGCAGAGGATGGAGCAAGTGCACTTGATCAATGCTGAAAGAGGTCGGACAGTATCAATCCCAGGAAGAGATTGACGGCCTGGGGGACCGGCACAGGAGTGTTAATCCCAAAGAAAACAATTCACAACCCTGTATGAGCATGTAATCATAAAACAGGGATAAGTGCAGCTTCTGTGTCTGGAGAAGAATGGAGGCTGACAACATGAATATCTGGAAGAGGTTTTTGCAGCCTGCAGATGTAAAATAAGGATTTCAGAGGAAGCAGGCTGTACAACAGAGCAGTTATGATCTTCACAACCACCCTGCAGAAAGCCCAGCAGTCATCCTGCCTGTGACACTCCTGTTTGCAGGCAGATACTTCAGGAAAGAGGACTGAAAACTCACCTAGATGGGAAGATTTCCAGCTCTCAGACACCTGTCTTAACAAGGGCTGACATGCTGTAAACTATACTCCAGTAACTTTTCCCAAAGGAAAACAACAGTAGGTGGCAATGATTTGTGGGTTTTGTACTTTCAGTTTAGCTGGGTCTATCCTGGAGCATTTGCAATGAAAAAGGAAAAGTATATACATTTGGCACCTAGCATAGCATCTAATCATGTAACTACAAACTTCTGCCAGGAGATGGATACCTGTTGATCGATATATACATATTCTGTATATCTCAAGGCATGTTTTAGTAAGCTATTTTATTACATTGACCTAATTAGAGGAATCTGTGAAAGCCTTGAGCTATGAAATGCCTATCTTCTGCACATGATGCAAAACTGTGAAAAATTCAAGAAAGTCATAGACTTCCCAGTTAATTATGGTGAATAATGAGCATTTCGCATCTGGAAAATGCTTTTCAAGATAAACTGTTATGTAACAATTTCCCATCCAAATACCTGCTTTATTCTGACCCAGTGTCAATGCATTGATAAATTTAATGCCCATGATTGCAAGAAACAGAGAATTATAAACACAGATGTCAACTGTGTGTGTGGCCCTGAATACGCTTGTTTATGAGTAGCATCATCATCATATGAAGTTTATGAATAAATAAATATATTTTTTAATGCATGTTCCACAGCAGTACCAAGAGATGGTCATCTTAAAAAAGCTTGAAAAGTGCCTGTCATTGGCCACCCCACTGGCCTAGGTAGTGACTGGTTCATTATAGCTGATAATGCATTCACAGCATAAAATATCCTTCAGTTGGATGAATTTCTTCTGCTTCCTCACCTCTCCTTTACTTTTCACTCACAGTGGGATCCCATCCACAGTGAGGGTATCCTAGTTCAAAGTTTCTTTTTCCTCATCCTGCTTTCTTGTATAAAACCAGTGAGAGAGAAGACAGACCACTCTACTGGGTTGATGGCAGATCAGCAGACAACCAGAAAACCCCAGCTTTGGCAAAGTGAGCAGCCCAGTGGTGCCCCAAGGGTCAGTGTCAGAGCATGCTCTCTTCACTGTATGCATTTGCTTATAAAAAAACAAATGGGAAAATTTGAGCAGTGATTTTCTCTACTTGTGTGTGCAGCTGGCAGTAGGCAGATGAGAGTAAGTAAATGAAACAAATACATATCTTATGATCTCTACTCCCTGCCTGAAGATAAGAAGGTTCCAGAAGGTTTTGGTTGATAGGGTATATGTACTCTGGTATGAACTGTCCATTTTGATGACAAATTTCCTTTGAGCATCTCTGAGGAATCTACAGATATTGATTAAACTTCATAATGCCCTAAAGTATGTCAGATTTCTGTTCCTATATAACAAATGAGTAGCCTGAAGGGCAGAGAAAAGTTTTGCCCAAGGTCATAAAATGAGATATTGACAGGATTAAAAATAGGTCTCAGGAATCATGGTATGAGTCTTGCTTAAATACAGTGCCTTTCAAGAACAAGAGGACATATACTGCAATCATGGTTTACATTTCCCAAGGCTTTCCAGTATAAAATATACTATAACAACTAACAGAATGGAGAAGAAAATGTGCAGTATCATGCAGAGGCATTTTATAATATTGTGAGAGGCTTTCCAGTCCAGTTCTTTTTCTGCCTTTTAAATAAGTGAGAAAGATCAGAAGAGAAAAAGGAAAAAACATCAAGCAGTTCTCTTCCAGCTAATAAATGACAGCAGGATTTAGGAAAGGACATGTCACTTTAATCTGCCACAATTTTTCTTTTTATTTGCCAAACATCACATCTAGGGAAGATGAGGATATCTGTCTTCTGTTTGTGACAGAATTACCTTTGGCAATTTTTACCTAAACTTCTAGAGCTGGTTGAAATGTTTTCCATAACAAAATTGAAAATGTTTGCAGAATATTTTTATACCTGAATAGAGAATTAAAGTGGATGTACTGTTTTTCTCCTTGCCCTTTAAACTTTTTCCTGCTCCTCTCTCCCCTTTCTACTTGCAAGGTGGATAAGGTAAAATGGATAAAGAAAGTGAAGAAAAAGAAAATTAACAGGATTTGGACAAAAAAAAGGAATATGGAATTTTGAACATTATATCAACCAGTAAGGAAAAAAAAAAACCCTCCAGAAATGAAACATTACAGGAATTAACGTCTTGAAATAATGTTTTTCATTGCATTCATACTTGAAAATGGCAAAAAGTGTCAGGCTATATGAATCTCAATATGAAAATATAAATCAGTAATGTTACAAGTTTTCTTTTTCTTGATATACAATGTTTACAGAATTTATTTTTTTTGCTATTACACCCTTAATTATGATTACTGATTGTTATTCTCTTATTATATTACAAATAAAATCTTATCCTAACATATATATTTAAGTTTAGAATTGAGAGTAGTTCTGCAAATGTTCCTAAGTTTTGGAAAATGACGAATGTGATTCACCACCCCATTAAACCCCTATAACAAAGCCATGAATCAGGCCTGGTGTTTAAATAAGGCACCTTTCTGGAAACTGCAAGCAACTCGTGCAGCTCTGCTAAGTCCAGTAAGTGACTTCCATTAGTTTTAGGACACTGCAGCCAGCAGTCTCCTGTGAGGCTGCATGGTGTCTTTTTGAGGGACTGGATCCCAGTGAGGTCATGCCATATCTCTCACTGAGCATCAGCTGGAGTCAGTGCTCTACTTCCTCCACTGCTGTATTTAGGGTGCTCAAAAACACAAGGTGCAATGGATCTACAGTGCCATATTATGTTTATGGCTCCTCAGGGATAGTGCAGGGGATCAGGACTTAAAGGCTCGTGGGACACGGTGACACCTCTGCTCCCTCCTTTTGTTTCAATGCCCAATTCCATTATCTATGTTATTTTCTATTCAAACTTGCATAAAAACACTGCAAAAAACTATTACCTCTTTATTTTACTCCAGCTGGAATGCAAAAAATAATTTGATTTACATTACTTACTTACTGTATCACGTGTGATAAATGTTGTGAGGATCACAAAGAGAGAGTAGAGATTGGAGCACATGTAGGATCATAGACTGGGACAGCTAGGTTTGCTTACTCCAGAAAAGAGTAAAGGGACATTTAATTGCTATCCTCTCCTCCCCAAAGGAGGGAATACAAAAATTTAAACTCTTCACTGAAGGGCACAATGAAGAGAAGAGGTGACAGCCACAAGTCACAAGGAAATTTCAACCGTATATGAGGAAAAAATTCACCATGAGGGTGGTTCAATGCAAGAACACATTGCCCAGAGAATCTGGGTATCTCTATTCTTTCCAAATTTCAGCTGGGAATATCTCTGTGCAACCTGCTCTGACATTGAAGTTGGCCCTATTTTGAGCAGGGGCTGGACAAAAAAAAACCTTTGAAGAATTCCTTTAATGTATATTCTGATTATTTTTTGGGAATGCACCTAAGCATCATTCTGAAGATGAAAATGAGTAAAGGGAAATACTCTTTCTTTTAAAGTATGTTTTCCACTTATACCATGAATATAATTGGTTGCAAAGAGCACAATAGTAAGAGAAGTTATTTTTTAAATGTTGGAAGGAGCAATTAAGGTTTTATAGCTTCTGCATTTGCTAAGCCCAAGCATTGCCTACGTGGCTTTCAAAGCAGAGATTCACAAAGCAAACGCTTGGACACATTAAAGATTCCCTAGATTACCATCACCTTTTGTTTCTAACCAACATAAGAAGCTTATCAAAATTTATCAATAAAACAGGTGATTCATTCCCATGCAAATATAAAGCAAGCAGGGGTTAATTAGAAAAGGGAAAGGTGAAGTTGCAAAGCTGTCCTTATGTAAATCCAGATCCCTGACTGTAAATTAGGGATGAGGGCTTTGGAAGCATCGCCTGCAGTTTTGGCTATCAGCTAAGCTGTACACTGCTTTTCAATTATTGGAAAGCCCAGTCAGAAAGGTTGGGAATGCACTGCTCAGCAGGGCTTTCTGAGGAAAGACTATTTTGGAATCGTGCAGGGTAGGATGAAAACTGGGATTTGGATAACTAAACAACCATCTGTGTCAAACTGTTAAAAAAAATCACACCAAGGAACATCTACCACAGCTTCTATCTGGATGTTTGTCCAAGTGCCCATAGCAAAGCATTTATTCTGCTAAACAATTTTTATTCCCATAGTTGATATCATTCCTGTAGCCAAGAGGAGTCTGGAGATATAGGATATTGACAGGGAAGAATTGGAATATGAGGAAACTCAGGAAAACATGACATAAACAGCAAGTGAGTAGTGAGAATGAGATAAATCAAAATCTTTGGCAGGGAACTCTGCCAGACTTATTACCTTATATTATTCCTAATCTTAAATAACTTTCAAATGACAGCCACTTTAGAACAAACTATCTTCCCCTCATGTGAAAAACTCCTAGATTCTAAATGTGTGAGAAAGCAAGATTCAGTTAGTCATTTCCTAGCTCTAAGTGGAGGATTCAGACACTCCTTTCCTTCATTATACATTAAGCTCCTCTGTTGTACTTGCTAGAACATAAACAAGAATGTCAAGCCTAACTTAGAGTTTTATGTAAAATGATTTATAGGATGGAATTGGTTGGGACTATTATCAGAAGAAATCCCAGAGACCTTCTCAGGGCCAATAGAAATACATAAAATTGGGTACCCCAAGGGTATCCATAACCTGAAGTGACCTGTGCTGCTTCTCACTGACATTATCCCACATTAATGCAAATTTGTACATGTGGATTCATGACGTGAATTCATTGGTTGCATTACTGCTGATTTATTGCTGTTTATAAAAAGAGGACAGTCCCCAGCTAGACTTAAATGGCCTCTACGAGCTCCTTATTGTGTCCTCTGCTACAGGGCAAGCAGGGTGAGACTTCACATCACCATTGGGGCCACTAAAAGTTGGGGGAATATATGAACTCACTTTGTTGATCAAGTGCTTGCTCTGGGTTGACAGAAAACTATGTTCATTTCCTCTTTTAATCTCCTTTTAAGTTGGTTAGGGCTTTCCATACTCATTCAAGCTGGAGGCAAGGTTTCATCATGGAAAACATTTCAATGGGATGTTTCCTTACTTGCAGCAGCACATAAAAACTGGAATGAAATTGTGAGCCTCTCCAGCAGTTCTGTACATTCAAGTGTATTATCAATGTTTATTGTTGGCCTTCTTCCACACACAGCACACCAATGAGATGGGCTGTTGACAAAAAAAGTAGAAAAATGACAGTTTGAGGAAGACCTCTGTGTCAGACATATCACAATCTAAGGAATTATGATTGAAAATTAGTATTCTTATGCCATATAAACTCTTCTATTGCAAATATTTGCATAAAAGTACATGAATGTGCAGACATAATGTTTTTTCATTAAAATCACCCTCATTTTAAAGTCTTAAATCCCTGTAAACCCCTGCCTCTATACAGCTTTAGTCTTTTTCCATTCCTCCAGGAGAGAAAATAAATGGGATTTTTCTAGGATGATATATGTCACTTCTCAATCACCTGCGCACAACCAGTTGTCTCCTTTTCGTGGGAGATAAATAAAAGACTTTGGATGTGCCTTAAGTATCATCAATCACAGGTCTATTTGATTCAGTGCTTTACACATCACAGCTCTCACTTTTGCTGCCCTGGACTGCAAAGTGTTTCCTTCCCAAGAAGAAGACAGTGTTGCCTCTGTCATAGGGGAAAGATTTTGCACAGACTACACCTTGCACTTAACTTTTCTCAGAGCTTTTAATCTCTTTTCAGACTGTCTTTTTTTTTCAGTAAACACCTGCTCAGTTTAAAAATTTTTCATTGCTTTTAAGATTTCAGGCAATTTCAAAGTGGAGGTGTCTTTGTAAGCCTGTATACTCAATACACATAGGTTCTACCTATGTATAAAATATTACAGCTGTCATTGGAAGCTACCTTTCAATCAGTGTTAGTCAGCATAAAGTGACAGAACAACTCTGCAGACATTTATCATTCCATTTACTGCTCAGAAGTACATTATTCTCTGCTCAGTCCTTTTGCACAAAGGAAAAAAACAACATTGTATAGTGTGCCTTTCCTTGGGAACTTTAGTACTATTATTGATGGCTTATTATTAAAATGTGTTAATGGGTTTCCTTTTTTCATACAAGTCTTGATGCTGAATACATATTTCCATAATGAGGTTTTTTGAAATCACATAGAGAGGGTCAGACAAAAAGTATGAGTAACATTTCTGCTACCATTTTATATTGTAGTGTTGTGACAAAACCATGAGATTTCTTAGACTTTCTGGGCTAAACTTATAGCATCTATTCTGATACTGACTTTGTCCAGCTTGTGGGCTGATTTTAATAAAGCATGGAGCCATTCAGTTCTGGTGTCTGCAGAAGAGTCGCATAATTTTACATAGGGGGTAGAAGAAAGGTCTCTCCCCCCAAAAAAGGACTTGCACTTAAATATGCACACATTAAAAGAAATTTTTAATGGAAGGAAAAAAAAAAAAAGAGAGTTTGAAAACTGGACTTGAACACATAAATCATTGTGTCTACATGGAGACTTTGTTTGGACTCCTTTCCCCTTCAAACCCTTGGTCTCTTCAGGATAAAGACCTTCCAGAGCAGACTGTGCTTCTTTCTTTATTGGGGGCACTTCAAGAGGTGATGAAATGCCTGTAATGGCCATAAAAAAAGGTTATGCAGAGTCTGATTCTGCAGAGTGCATCCAGCAACACTAAGACAAAAATGGTTTTGTTTCCTTAAGTCTTCCCTGCTCCAAAGGCCTTTGGTTGGGATTTTCAGCACTTCCTTGCACTTTCATTTTAATGACTATCAACAAAATCTGTTACGAAGAAAGCTCACATTAGATTTGATTTCCTTTTTCTATTTAGTACTTCATATTTTAAATATTTAAATATTTTAAATCATATCACAGTGATTTTTGGATCATTATGGATGGAATGCCTTTTGGCTTATTGCAGGGAAAACAGGATCTGTTGGCTGTTTGGAGAGGAATCTCATATAATCCTCTATTAATATTCCAGGAAAGGTTTTGACTGTCAATGTATTCTCATCAGTCTAAAGGTCTCCCTTTTTTATTCCTTTTGAATTGACATAACTAATGACAAGTAGCAGTAAAGCTTTGAAGACAAAAGCCACTTCAGTCCTTTACAGCTGACAATTCCTCTGCCTTCATAAGCTCATGCAGGAAGTTAAAAAAACTCAGAGCACAAAGAAAAGTTAGCATCCAGGAGGTGTGATTTATCTGCTTCTGGCTCCTGCACTCATCTGCTGTCAGGCTCAGATGTTTGTAGCTGCAGCTTTCAAGACACAAATTAACTGCGAAGTCACTACTGAAGACTCCCAGCTGAAAGTCTGGAGAGGTGGAGGGGCTGGGCAGGGGACATGGAGCAGGGGATCTGGAGAGGCAGGGGAAACCCAGCAAGAGACTAGTGTCTTTTAAATATCACAGCTGGTTGGGGGCAATTGTAGATAACAAAATACTTTTAGATAATTCCACTGTTCTCTCCAATAAGATACTGCTATAAATTTCTATAGTTTGAAAAGGATGGAAAATGTCTGAATTCTTCAGAGTTGTGACAGATAGTCTCAGCAGGATATGTTTCTTAGTGCCTGGCTTGCAGTAAACATAAGCTATTGACAGAAAATATATCCAATATAGAAAAAAATGCATAAATTGTCCCTTACCAAAAAACAGAATCTCATTTAAGAAATTCATAGAATTTGTCTGAAGGACTCTGTAAGAGAACAAATGCCTAGATACTGGCTGCATCTTCCTTTGCCAAGCTCTCTGGTAAGCTGGGCACACTAGGCAAACCTCTGGGACCGACTGCAGAAGTGGGTTCTGTCACAAATGCTCCCTGGGCCCACTGTGATGAGAAACCTTCACCAGCAGTGCCTGGGGAGGCATGGGCTGAGCAAAACTGTTCTGGCACCAGCCTCCTCAGAGTGCCTTTACCAGTATTTCTCATTGCCTTCAAACATCCAGCCCAAGAAGGGCTCTTTTGCTTCTTGTCCATGTCAGCTGTTTATCTATTACAAAATGCATGTACACAGAAGAAAAAATAATTATTTTGGGTTTTTTTTTTTAAAATCTCCTTTGTCCTTCCCCAACTCATTTCTCTCTTACTTACATTTCAATTCTTCCTTTGTCTCTGATTACTTACCCCAAAATTCCCACCAAGCAAGTAAGTATTCAGCATGTGGCAAATGCTACCCTTAAAATCCCAAACACCCACACACCAGCAACTGGTGAAATTAAACCAGGGCAGGCAAGAAAAGTTATGAAAATTCTAAACAGTGAATGCTTCTAGAGAAGTTGCAGATACTTGGATACAATCAGACTGAAGAAAGGATAAAACACAAGGTTTACAAAAAAGGAAAGGAAGTAAAATCTATAAATCTGTCAAACCAGCAGACCTGAAGTTGCAACCTACATCAAGGAAATAGCTGTTAATATTTTTTCAAAGGGAAAAAAATATTAGAGAAAGTTGCATTCAGAGGCAATCACTTGTCAGAAGCTGCCTCATGAGCTCCTATTAAGGTAGCAATAGATTTAAATCTAAAGTGGACTGAGCACACGTTTTTATCTTGGACTGGCAGGTACTGGTGATAGGTAGGAAAGCCTTTTCTGCAGCAGGTGGAGCCATCAATTTTTTAGAATCACTTTGAGCATTTCCACTTAAAACATTTACTTGCTGCTAAAATGAGCTAGAATGTTGTCAATTCACCCTTGAACTACCCTGCTCTTTTCTTATGTGACACAAAATCTTTTCATGGCTGAATTGAGGTTTATAATAGAGTGCAAAAAGCACTGTCTGGCTGAATTCCTGAGAGTAAGGACTCAATACTCTGTGGATTTAGCTGGACTAAGCAGCTACTCACCTGACGTTGTGAGGGACAGGATTGGATAATACTTACTGTCTGAAATCCAGAGGAGAGAATCCTGTATTAGTTTGGAAATGGCATTTTCACCATCCTCTCTAAGGCTTCTAAATATACCACCACTGAATATATCAACTTTTTATTGACTTTGTAAAGAGGGTGCCTCAGCAGAGAGGAAACAAAGACAAGAAACTAATGCACTACATAACTGTAAGTGGCTACAGTTTTTGGATGGAAGTTAGAGTTGGGATCTGTTGTATTCACATGGATTAGTTCACAGGCACACCAGGAAGTAGAGAGCTGGAAGCTGCAACTTGTGGCATCATTAAATATCTGTGCTTGTTGCTCTCCCCAGCTGCTTTGAGAAAGCTAAGCCTCTAAAAGGTTTGCAGAAAGTATTCACTGCAATTCCAGTCTCTGGCAAACAGCTCACAGAAGCTTTTATTATGAGTGTATGCCAGACAGGCAAGACAGACTTGCTGCTGTCTGGACCTGGAAGTTACCACCTAAACACTTGGGTCCCTATTGGGTGTTTTAATTTATGAAAAGGGATATAATGCCCAAGACTGACTGGAAATCAAATGTTTTGTGCTTACTACACCACTGCTGAGAAGGAGAGTACTATGGCTACATCTCAAAACATCAAGGATGGAACTCTTAACTCATCTTTCTTATTTTAACACTATAGTTATGGATCATCTGTGTAATAATTCTTATACAGAGCATGAAAACATAAAGGATTCACAATACTTAGTAAATAAATAAATAAATGTGTGTGTGTGTGTGTGTGTGTGTGTATAGGTACATATAGTTTATACATATATATATGTATGCATATATAGACACCTATATATACCTCTATATATAGGCATATATAGCTCTCTAGTTCTCTATAGGCTTCTTTCCATGCAGATTTCCAGTTTGAAATCTGAAGCAGGCCACTAGAGGAAGATCTGTTTTCATTGATAGATGGGTAAACAACTCAGGGACTTCCTGAACTATAATATCAGCCCATATGCAGCCTCAGTTATTTTTCTTTGGATGCTTTCCATTTTTTCCCAAGCTGTATGAAGAACTAATTTGATTTCTCTTTCACTGTTCTGGCACAGACACTTAGGCTTCTGAAAATCAGTTAATTACATAAAGCACTTTCTTTTAAATTCTACCAGTTTCAAATCACCATGGATATGTGGGGACAAAGGACAAGAGGCACAGAAGAACTGGCACACTGTACACTGTGAAGCATTATTAGGAAGTATCAACCCAAGAAAAGTACAATTTTGTTCCATGGGGACACTTTTAAAAAAATTTATTCTCTCTCTCTTTCTCTCTCTTTTTAACAAGCTTAATTTACAGTATAAAAAAATCCACTTTTTTTCAAATTCATTCCTTCTCTTTTCTTTTCCCCAACTCTAACATGGCTGTTGCTTTCTTCATAAAACATTTTTCCATTGGATTAATTCATCCTCTTTGTCATCTGCCAGAGTTCATTGTATCTGGTGATTGAAATACTTATTCTACTAAAAAATTGAGTGTCCAGACAGAGCTGATCTGTGCTGACCAATTAGTGCAAAAATTCTTTGGTCCTGGGGTGAGAGGAAAGTTGTAATAGACTGCCAAAATTTTCCCATTGTAACCCTGGAAACTTCTAATGGGCTAACATCATTACTAAATTTCTGAAAGTCCCTCTCTGCACCATTGTCGTATAATATGGCAATTGAAAGAATAAAAAGAAATAGAATGAAAAGGAAAAGGAAAAAGTAAAAAGGAATAAGGAAAAGGACAAAAAAGAAAAGGGGTTTTTTGTGTCTAAGTAGAACAAGCATCTGCACAATTAGCCCTTGTTGAGATTACACTGTGAAAATAAGTCAAGCAATACCCTGACCACTCACTATCCCATCTCACAGAACCAAAACTAGTGTTTGGGAATCCAAACAGTGCTTCCCCTGTCCCTGTTACATGGACTTGTACAAACAGTTCATCCAGGAATATTACATAGATAAATGAGCCACTAAACTCTGGTGTGGAACTTTGGGGTGCATCAGGGATGAGCGGGTGAACCTGGAATGCCCAAATTTGGCTGAATTTCTGTAAGAGGAAGAAGAGTTTAGAACTATCTAAATATGTGCACTTTGTGTTTCAGGAGAGAAGGGTTGGTTTGTGTTCTTTTACCACTCATATTTTTAAATCTTGATAAAGAAAGATTGAGAAGATTACATTCAGCCTGGAAAGGGGAGAATCTCTTACTGAGTAGCTGATCAGAGGTGCTGAGAAGTGACAGTTCTCAATTTTGAGGATTGAGGAACCCAGCAGGGCACTGAATGCAGTAACTACACTAGAAGGAAATACTAACCACAGAGAAAAAAATGGAAGTTTCAAATGTTTTCATAAGAGAAAACATTTAAAGGCTTCTACAGATCATTGCATTCAGGAAAAGAAAATCAAAATAAAAACTTAGAGGTTTTCTGAAAGCTCCAGAAGTGAAAAAGTGTTTGACTTACTGTTATAATGGTGGTACACACTGAAACTCATCTTAATCTCTTAAGAAAAAACAGCTCTCAGGGATCCAGGGAAGAATTAGTATAAATATCTAAATGTGTGAATGTGTATGAGAGCAAAAACGAGAGAGCAAGAGATTATTTTAAAGATTGTATTAAGGTATCCTCAAAGCAACTCTAGTTCTGTTAAAAGAAACTTCTTCCAATGGACCTGACATTTCAGCTTGCAGGTTTGACATCTCCTGACAAGAGGCAGGACTGGGCTGGGGGAGGTAGAGGAGGTACCCATTACTGAAAAGAAAGAAACTTCTAAAGTTAATAGCAGGCAGGCACAATGTTGAAGGAGAAAAAAAAATAATGTCAGAAGAGGAAAAAGTTTGTGTAAGAAAGCACCAGTAAGTTTCCTAATGGAAGTTCCTCCTCAGTTTCCATACTAGAGGAATGGCTGTTAATTTGTTCCATCTGTTCTGGCACTTTGCACTGGGCTCAGTCCGAATGCTCAGCCCTGTGCAGCCAGTGGCTAATTCAAGCTGCATCACCTGTGACACTGCCCCAGGACCTGCTGTGGCCCTGGTCTCACTGGGGAGGGCAGGAGACAGAAGGAGGAACAGTGTAGCTGCAGGGGCGTGTTTGCCAGCTCTGCATCACCAGGATCCCTGCAGAGCAGCAGGCAGCCCTGGAGCAGAAGGCACAGAAGCCTCCTGGGACCCAGTGATACACATGATGCTTGCTGGTTTTGTGGTGCCCTCTCAGATGTGTGCCTGAGTGGCAGCTGCACCAGCAGCAGCAGCAGCCCCAGGACTCCAGCAAGGACATGGCAGGCAGGGGCCATCTCAGTGCCTCACAGCATTGTCCCTCTGCTCTTTGCTGGCATAGTTCCTCTCCTGCTTGACTCCTAATGAGTTCCCATGAGCAGAGCATGTGACAAAGGACAAAGATTTCCAGCAACACTAAGTCCTCACACTTAAAGTATGCTAGCTTGGAGGTCTCAGCAGAGCTGGCCTCTGAGGTGATGTGTCTTGAAAAAGAGCTTTGAAAAGATCTCCCACTTGTGGGTGATTGGCTTTAAATCTGTACTACAGCTGCAATTATTTAGTGTGCAAGGATGCGTACCAGGGTGTGAGGGAGCCCCCAAGTGCTGCTGTCAGGGGGAGTACATCAGGATTAGAGCAGAGAGGGCTGAAGCCAAGAGCCAGGAGCTGGAAAGATGCCCTGTGATGAGGACTTTGGCAAGAGCATGCTTGCAACCACAGACAAGGAATCACAGAGTTTGGCATAAAAGGAAAAGGAGAGAACGTGGGCATAGGCAGGGTTGGGAGGTCAGAGGGGCCAACTCTGCCCAGGGGTAGGGGGGCATCAAACAGGATGTCCAGTCCTGGGTGCATCCAGCATCCTGCTGCTCTTGGGGATGCAGCCAGCAGCCACGGGCAACCACGGGCAAGCTGCATTCCTTACATACAGCACTGCTGGGAGAAAGGGGAAAAGGGCTCAAGGTGCTGACAGAAGGGCAGGAGCCATCATCTGAATTTTATTGTGTTGTCTTTAGGAGGCCTCTCCATCCCTCAGAATCCTGACCTGAGGACCTGCAATGATGCTGCTTGCCTTCCTCACTGGAGCACTGCAAATCTCGGCTCATTAGCGTTTGTAGCCTGCTTTAGAGCCCTTAACTGAGATGTGCTAAAGCGAAACACATTAGGCACAGAGCACGTGGATAACACTGATGCTCATACAAAATATGCTTCAATAAAAGCTTAATAACTTACCAAGAGGCAATAAACCCAAGTGTTACCTCAAATGCATTATACATGGCTAATTTCAATTGCTGGCATGTTTCTGCCTTGGGGAGACAATCAGCACACACTATTTCAGAAAAGGTCTTCACAGACAAGCAAAATACATATAATAGTCTCCTTAGCTGGCAAAAATTAGCATCACTGCTGTGACCAGTGAGTCAGTTTACACCAGCTGCATAGCTGGGCCCATTTTGCTTGGAATGACCAAAATGACCAATTTTCCCCACCTGCTGGGACATTTGGGAACTGGGGCTCAGAGATGGAGCTGCTGGAGGACTGGGGTTCCCCAGACAAATTTACATACTCAATTTCAGTCAAAAAGATTATGTCACATTTGTAATCTATTTCTGAATTGAAAGAAATTCTTGGAACGGCCCTTGGGAATTGAGGGCACAGTGGTATTGTGATCGTTTGGAAAACTGCCATAATTACTTTTTCTATAAAAAGAATATCCACATCATACATTGTGGAGGAGAGAATTTTTAAAGAGATGAAGCAAACTGACCTGAGTGGATTAAAGCTGAGGCAGAGGTTTTTAACAGAATGGGGGTAGTATTGGTTAAAATGGTTTTACTCTGTCGCACTGAAATAATCATTGTAGGCAGCCCTTGTTCATGCAGTGTTGAAAATTCTGGGTCCTAACTGCAGAGCAGTTCCCTGGTCTCTAACTGCCTCTTAATGTGAAAAAGTGATAGAAATAATTTTTGTCATGTTCTTGCATGCTGAGAGGTCATAAATAATTAGAAGCAAATTTTGTGCTTCTAATTATTATTATTATTCCAATTATGCTCAACTTACTAGCAGGAAAGACTTCCTGGAAGTTTTTAAGCCTACTTGCATTAAAAAAACTAAGCAACCAAGCAAGCAAGCAAAAATAAACCAGAGAAAATTGTGTTAATTGTCTCCAAAGACTTTTTATATTCTTATATTCTTGGTGGAAATACAGAAAATTGTATTTTCCTCCTTTTTTTTTTTTTTCACTTTAAACTACAATTGAAATACAGTTAAGCAAGAACATTTCAAACATTACTCCTATACAGAATTTCGTGTATGTTCTTAATTTTCTGTGCTCTGAGAAAGCCTCATGACCTGGCTGAAACTTAAGCTTATAGGTTTGCAAGGACTAAGAACTCTCATCCCCCTTGTCTTTCTCTGTTTTTAATGCCTGCTTTTCTATACCTAAGGATCCCCAAATTCCACTTACCACATGGACTAGCTTCAATGTTCTTGTTTTTTTGGCATCCTGCTCACTTCCCATTCCCAGCAACTCTTTCTCATGCCCACACTACTCACCCCTTGCAGCAATTTGCAGTCAAGCTGTGAAGTTGCTCAGAAAACTAACATGGCCAGGAGCAAGCTGTTTCTCAAGTAATTTTTCAGCCACTTCAGTCCCATAGGTAGCTCACTGAATGATGGCACAAATTATTTGCCAGTCCCAGAGGGAAGAGGCTGAGTAGTACAATGTCTTCGGTAGCAGCACTGAGATATGCCATCCTAAGGCGGCTTTCCAGATATGCATGATACCAGTATCAGGCTATTATCATCCTGCCAGAGTGCCAGATTTTTAAGATGGAAGAAGTATTCTGACCCAAATGTTTCTTTCTACTGTTCCTGCAGTGCTGAACAGCTGTCCTAGCACGTGCAGTGGCTGCAGGAGAAAGGGGCTGTCACCTCACTTCCATGCTGGGGTTGTTGCCCTGTTCCAAACTTTCTAACAGATCTAGCAAAATTATATGCCAACTGATGTGACAGAGACTTAATTTTCAGGTAAACCAGCAAACCATGTATGCTGTGCATTTTAATTGAGCAAAGCTCAGAAATTAAAGGACTGGGCTCGCACTGCACAAGTCCACAGAAGTCACTTTGGCACCAGCTCAGTGTGCAAGCTGAGCTGCATCAGTGCTGTAATTCAAGAATATCCAAATGCTGTATATTCTCAAAATTCTTCAGCTGAGAAATTCATGCTGTTTTCCAGAAAACTGTATTTTAATCACCATAATTGATAAAATCAGGAACACTCTACGAAAAGGGAAAAAAATCATTCTCTGAATGTCATGGCACAGCAGGAAAATGAGCAGGATGGTATTTAAACTGCAAAGCAGTGTGCACACCCACAGTACAAATGTTCTTTATCAAGCATCATACCATCGTGAAGAGGATGGCAGGCAAAATATGTTATATAATCTCTTGCAAGAAGATGAGACACAAATCCCAACATAAGGAAACAAAAAGGGCTGATTTTCTGCTCTTTCCCAAACGGCAGAGGGGAGTGGGAAGAAAAGTTCATGCAAGGGTTAAAGAATATTTGTGGAAAATTAGAATAAGTACCACCAAATTAAATAACCAATTAAACTCAGTGTCCAAGACAATTCAAAGATACAAATACCATCAGCAGATACTGCAAAGCAGTAGCAAACAGTTGTGTGGCAAGTTGGTCTATTACAAAATAGACAATAAATATAGACAATATTTATTGTCTAAATATAGACAATAAATAGGAAAAATAATGGATTAATCTTTACTTTCCATATTGTTATAATTTTATTCAGGTCATTTATGTCAACTCACAGTCAATAGGGACCATATGTAATACGACTGGTGACACTATTCACCACATTCCAGGTTTCCAGGTAAGGAGAGCTTTATTACTCTTCTTCTTCTTCTTCTTCTTCTTCTTCTTCTTCTTCTTCTTCTTNCGTCGTCGTCTTCTTCTTCTTCTTCTTCTTCTTCTTCTTCTTCTTCTTCTTCTTCTTCTTCTTCTTCTTCTTCTTCTTCTTCTTCTTCTTCTTCTTCTTCTTCTTCTTCTTCTTCTTCTTCTTCTTCCTTGTTATTATTATTATTACTTATTTATTAATGTTTATTACTTACCATAGATGTACCAGAAAAACAAGGGCAGTAATTGTTGGTACATGTATGAGCGACTGTCCTCTTAAAAATTAAATCTTACTGCATTTTGGGTTATTTAGTGACTTCAGTGACTTTGTACACAGTAAGCACGCAAAAAGGATATAAGACAAAAATAAAAAAATTATTTTATGTGTTTTGCAACCAATTATAAGAGTGACTCAGAAGTGAGCAAATCAAAACAAAATCATCCTTCAAATTCATCACAGTATGAAGTTCCTTATGACATTGGTGAGCAAGCTCAATAATTTGTTTAATGAACTCAGTCACAGATGCAGACTACACTGGAGACTGTTCAGAAGCAATTCAAAGTTCTTCTCAAAAGTAACTGTGTCAGGCATTTGGGGACTAAACCTCACACAAGTTTGAGAGGACACAGAACTGATTGCACTACCCGTGCCTCATACAAGTGTTTGTCAAAGCAAAGGGAGCAGGGGGGGGAAACAGTGATTTGTACCTGAAAAAAGCACTGCTTCTTAATTCCTGCTGGTTTCATCCTGGGTGGGGGGAAGGAAACCAATCACCTCTCAGGCAGTGGCCTGAACAGTGAGACAAAAGGCAGTAAATAGGCTGGGCTATACTCCTTTTCACTCAATAATCTAATTTCATATATATATACTTTTTTTTTTTTTTTTTTTTTTTTAAAATTGGCTTTGGGGGGGAT
>VZRH01001001.1:2325014-2337764 GCA_013397555.1 Urocynchramus pylzowi | reverse complement strand
ACATAAAAATTTAATTTTATAATTTTTTTTTTTTTTTTTTTTTTTTTTTTTTCAAAATGGGCTTGTGGGGAGATGCCCACTGAGATTCTATCTCTCTGCCAGGCACTTTCCACACGGGCTCTGCTTCTCACAGTATCCCAGCCCAGACAGCATGCTGCTTGCAGTGGTATGGACATTTTCTGGACTCTTGGCTCTAATTCAGGTTTAAGATCCTCTGCAAGGAAAAGCAGATGTCCTGGAGGGAGGAAGAATTGCTCTCTGAGTGCTCTCTTTGATGGCTAAGCTGCATGAGGAGCAAGGATGGAAAAAAGGCACCAGCTGTGTTTCCACAGGAAATGGAAATGCAGGAGCTGATCCCATCCAGGGACACATTTTCAGCCACCCCCTGAGCTGGATGCTCACAGGGGTCCCATGTCCCATGCTCCATGCCCTGTGCCCCGTGTTGCCCCGTGCCATGGTCCTGGTTGCACAGAGGATTTGGCAGAAGCCAGCCCAGCACCCTGCAGTCCCCACCACAGAGCTGCTGCCAAGCTTTAGACAAGCGTGGTCACAAATTTGGATCTAAACAGCCAAAGCCTACTGGCATCTCATTTCAGGCTCCTCTGCCTGATACACTGTTCTGAGCCCAGGTTTTCTGACTTCTAGCTCAGCTGCCCTTTTTAATAATTTTTAAACCAACATTTTTATTTTTGTTGCAATTATTTAGAAGATTTAATTTTCTCCTCACTATTCTTCCAGAGACTTTCACATCACTCAGTCTTTGAACTCTTTTTGGCAGGGAAATTGTTCTGTTTTTCGTATTGAGCAAATGAGCTCTGCTCTTTTTTTTATTGTTGGTAAGGGTATTCCATACATCACTGGTAATACAGGCATGAAGTCCTGATTCAGCACAGAGAAATGGCTCCAGTCCTCCATACAAGATGAGGCTTAGGGTTAAGGAACACTCTACTGAACCCACAGATGTCCCAGTAAAATTCCTTTTTCTGTGATTTTGCTGCAGTGAAATAATTTTCTCCCATGAAGAAGATATATATGATAAATGATTAGGTTATTTTTATTCTAAATTGTATTTTATATGAAGAAGTCATTGGAAAAAGTGAGGATCCAAGAGGTTCACTGTTTAAAGCCAGAAGGAGTCATTAGATCATCCAGTCAGACTTCTGAAATATCATAGGCCATTAAATTTCATGATGGTATCTTATATTAAACCCAAAGGCTTTAGAGAAACTAAAGATTTTCAGGCGCTCACATCTTTGAGGAGATTAAACTGCATGTTGCAGGCAGAATACCAGAGAGACCAAGCTGGTGCCAGAGAAGTAGTGAATGGCAAAGAATTGATTAGGTGCAGGATGTTCCTGGAAAATAGTGCCCTTATCACTGGAGAAAGTAAAAAAATAGCATCTGTCAATCTTCCCTGGGATTTAAGCCACATTTCTGACCCCCAGGCTGAACATATCATGGACAAAGTAAGCAGCCTGTGTCAGCAAAACAAGGGTTCACAGGCAATCCGGTCCCACTGACTTGAGAAACAGGGCAGACTCCCTTGGTCGGTCTAACCACACTGTAGCATTTTGTAAAGACAAAGCATTAAATCCTCTTTTCTAAGAAAGGCTTTTAAATGATCCTTTTCTGTTCATCTGGGGGGGAATCAAGTCAGCACAAAGAAAGCTGACTGAAAGATTAGACTGCAGATCCTCAGTGGCGCTGGTTGGTGGCATGGACCAGCTACAGAGTTGACTGAGGCAAGTGGGAAAGTCCTCACCCAGCACCCACCAGTCTTGCTGGGTCCTGAGCTTTGGAATAGAATAAGTGAACACATAAAGAAGAATTATTCTCTAGGGAAGGTGGCAAAAGAATGAGCATCTTGTTGACGTGCCCAAAACTGTTACCAATTAGGGTATATATTTATCAAATATTCATGGACTCCATCCTGCTGTAGGCTTCAAACATTTAGCACAAAACTCTTCTTCACCTTTTAGTGATTCTGAAGAGGCTGAAAGATCCCCAGAATCAAGAAGACCAGATGGATATGGGCAAACCTTCATTATAATCATCTCACAAAGAGGTAGCTGCATTCAAGTGAATTGCTCAAGGGAAAATCTCTGAAGAGCTACTTTGTCGTCTCACTGCATTGAAATACATTTTCTTTGATTGCAGCTAAAATCTAAGCACTCATCTGATTCAGGAACTCTTAAGAATGTATTTCTTAAGTGTTCCTTTTTTATTATTGAGCAAGGATAAAGTAAACACTGAACGTCATTGTAGTACCAAAGACATCCTTCTGGATTATAGGTGAACAGGAGTCACTAAAGTCTAGCAGGCACCTGTGGGCTGCTTAAAATGGAACATTCAATATTCTGTGAATATCTTCTTGCCTTCAAGAGGTCCTCACACAGATTTGTGATGTGTTGTCAGCCACCTTGCTTGCTGTCTTGATGTAGGGTGGTAACCCATACAAAAGCAAACTGCAGCAGTATTTAAGCTCCTGAAAGGACAGAGGAGCACATTTTCTGCCTGATACATTGAACATCCAGAGTTTTTACTCAATTAATTTCTCAGAGCTGACAGGGCTTCCTTTATGCTGGGAGAAAGTGATCTTAACACCTCTTATCAATATCTCTACAAAGATCAGCTCTTGACTGGTACCTTTGGCTCATGTGTCAGCTTGGTGCATGTCAGAGGAAATGACTCTGGGCAGCTACAGGGGTGGGTGGTGGTGTAATGTGAGTTCAGTCTCCAAGCTCTCGAGCAGCACGGTGCACTGAAACAAGGATGTGAGTGGCATTTAGTTCAGCCTGTAGGTGAATAAAAGCAAAAGTGTCATCCTGAGCTTCAGAATGAAAAAAATAATTCCTTTAGACAGACTGATCTAGTTTTATCAGCATTGACTGAAGTGGCAGGCCGGGGTGAAGTCTTTTGAAATTTCTATGTTGGAGCAGGAGAGGTTTGCCAGTCAACACAGAAAAAACTCTGCCCAAGATTTATCTTCTCTGACAGATTATTAGACCCTCAAATACATTGGGGATCCTCTTAGCCCTGCGCATTCACAAAGCAGACTGCTACATTAGTAACAGAGCTGGTGTAAATTGTAGTATAGTGCAAATAAACTTTTTTCATGCAATTTTTTCAGAATTCCCATGTCATTAACAAGCAACCTATAACTTGAAAACTAGCAGTTTTTTGAGTCAAGAAAAAACCAGTCATTGTTTTCAGTGATCCATCCTTCATGTGGCAGTAAAAGGCAGGGCTGTAGCAGTATAACTTGACTCGGAGACTACCTCCTATCCTACAGATGGTGAGTAAAAAAATGGTTATTAAAATAGCAAGTGTAAGGCAACAGTGTGTTTTCAACTTGCTCAAAGTGAGGCATTAAGAACATAAGGCCAGCTCTTTGCCATTTCAGCAAGTCCACAAAAGAGTTTCAGCCTAACATTTATCACCCTGCACACCTCAAAAAATCTCAACAAGCTTTGGAATAGCAAGGAGAGATCAGAAGCTACCAGGAGAGTGGGTCATAGGAAAGCAAACCACCTTCCTTGTTTTCATCTGCAAAAACAAGCTACGCATCAAAGCACTCTGCCTCCCTCCCTCCCTCCCTCTCTCCCTCCAGGTGACCAGCACAAGCCTTGAAGCAATGCAGATGCATGACAGACACTGCAGAGCAGGGCTTGATCCAGCCAGAGACTGAGGAACTCAGAGCCAGTTCTGTGAGCACTCAGTGGACTTAATGAGAGGCTTTTCTTGATGAAAATTGGCAGCTGGTGACAAGTTCAGTGGTTTTGAAGGGATATATTGTGAGAGAATATGCAGACAGCACTTACAAGAGCCTACTTCTCTTGTCTCGGTCTACAAAACAGCCCTGATAAGGTAAAGATAATAGCAGCTGTTTATCTTTGAAGGTACACACCTCAGCTGTCAATTTTACATATTTGCAACAGCACAGAATCATTTCTTATAAGAAGGTTAAGTGTCAGTGTTTTTTTTTTTTTTAAAGGCAGTATGATATAGCTCTGATACTACAACCTTAGGCTCCCACTCATTTCAAAGGATCAATTGACTTCATAAACTCAGAGACAAAAGTATCTTAACACATTTCATTTTAGTTAAAATGAAAAAAAAAGCAGCTAAAAAAAGTGACAAGTATTAGGTTCCTAAAATAGGAAATTGAGTCATTTGGACAAACTGTGACATTCTTGTCTCTCTCCCTGGCAATCAGAAGACAACATGTCAGCTATTTTCTCTAGAAAAAAGAAATGGGCTTGATGTTAATTCTTGACCTCTGTGACTCACCAGGGATTGTCTTACTGCACATCACTCACAAGACAGACAATTTTTATCAATGCTGACTCTAAGATGTCTTTCAGCAGCATATTGTCAAGGACCATGACCAAAATCACACTCTTAATTTATTTTTCCTCCCAAAGATATTATGTATTCTTAGTGTCCTTGAAATAGCCTGCTCATACTCCATAGCAAGGCTTTGAAAACACCAGGCAGAACTCTCTGACAGTGCAGTTTGATTTTACTGAGCACAATTCACAATGAGCTTGTTGCTCAGCTCTTCTAGTGCAAAATGAACAATAAAGATTGAATAGATTTAGTTATGATGCGCCATTGTTTTCCTGGTGAACAGAACTCTCGCTGGTTTCCTAGTTCTGCATCTGGAGAAATAAGAAAAAAAGACATAAGTAACTTAATTTGAAAAAAGCCCTCATGCTTCATTGCTTTTTCTCTCCTATTAGTCAATTTGCATTGATGTTGTGAGTGTAAACAACTAGCTTATTTTATGTGCTTTATTTTGTGCAGATAAGATTAAGTGCATTCCACCAAGTATTGTTCCTGTTTCATCCTAAATGCTGTGTGAACAATGTCATAAACCCTTGTGAGAGCACCAGTCTGGGACCTTTCAAATTGTTGAGGTGATTAGGAGCATGTGCTCTGCTGGCTGTTATAGTTACACTTCCAGATCACTTGATACTTGTGACTTCCAGATCACTTGAAATTCCCATGCAGTTTCAAGCTTATGCCTAGAGTAGACTGATTTTGACAATTTTAAAATGTGTTCCAAACATTAAAAAACCCCTTTCAATTACTATGCTGCTGAGAAAGACAGAAAATTTCAGGTTCAATGTCGATTCCAGCTTTGTAGGCCAGTGGACTTGCCTGGCTCAGATCAGCATCTTCCTTTTATCAGAGATAAAACCCTGTTTGCCACTAATTCTCATAATGACCTCAGTATTTTTTCCTTCACATGGTCATTTAGTATGTCTCACAGAAGGTATTGCACACTGCCCATAAAAATGTGCTACATTTTTCTGGTATATTTTACATGTGAACAGCCTGGAGGTGAAAAACTTTGGTCAGCCACTTTTTTCTCAGTTTAAATATCCAGTTATCACAATGAAATAAAAAAAGCACTTATAGAAAATTTTCTATTTAATTGCATTCAATAACTGCTCTAATTTCTTGATTATTAATCCTCTTCAGACATTACTGGAAACCCAGATTTAGTGTTGCAACAAAAGTATGACATAAGCTCCACAGAAAGTCTAGACTGCAGAAAGCTAAAGAAAGAAATTTTGGCCTCTTTTTTCTTTGGAGAAGTACAAGCTTCAGACAATTTTATGTTTGTCTCTTTCCATAATTTCACCTAATACCTTTGAACCCCTTCATTTGTTCTCTGTTCCTCAGCCATAAATACCCCAACTCTCAAACCAGAAGTGTCTTGGTTCACTACAGCCCTCCTGTGCTAAGCAGCTTCATTTGGAAATTCTCTTACACATTTCCACTTTTCTACTATGAAATCATTACCTGGGATGATACTTGTCTAAATTCAAAATATTTAAAAATACAAGGTAAGACTTATTTTGGAATGTAAAATTTCTCCCCACAGAAATCAGAAGATTCAAAATCAGGAGATATGGAAACAGCACAATAGATCCGTAGCTAAATCACAGGAACTTTATCCCAGAGCTTCTTATATTGATGCAAAGTTCCCTTGCAAGTTTCTCTCCAGTGAACATAGATGCTCATGCAGAAAGGACAGAACAAGGCACTAGTTTGGCCACAAGCTTCCTGTTGACACCACCATTCACTGCTGCTCTGGTTAGTGGTGCTCTCCTGGTTCAATGACTGGGCAAAGGGGAAGAAAGATGCCTGTGAAGGCTCAGGCAAAGCTTGGTATCAGTCTATGTGAGTATTCAATTTACAGTGTTAGTGCTGAAGCAAACTAGCTACCCATTATGTAAACAAAAAGTGGCACATCAGACCATTCTATGACCTAATGAAAGCTATATTTTTTTTTAATATTATAAGCCAACTGGAAAATGCTGATGAGAGAGGAGTCCTTTCTCTGCTATTGCAGCAATTTACAGTATGGGTTTTAATTAGTCTCCTCCCTCCATTGCCCCTGTCTTTCATTGCAGAACTGACTTGTTTTCTCATTTGAAAAAATCCAGGCCTCTAGCAGCTCACTGGTCTCTGGAAAAAGGATTAACCTATTTGAAGTCATCACTAGGGGCTTCAAGCAGGTGTCCAGAAGAGCAGATGTGAACTGCTCTCAGTAATTATTTTCAGCTCTCAATTTTTCCTGCACTGGCTACTGGAAATTTAACCTTAAAGGAGTCAAATGGCACTTACTCCTCATCATCTTCAAAGCACGTAAAACTCAAAGCAAGAAAAGTTACAACACAGGAACTTCTCCAGCTTTTCTTGACACAAAAGCCCTTGCAGATTCTTCTGAGATGTAAGAGATTAGGAGAGGTGGAGGTTTTGCCTGAGATGTCAGAGTACCCTTGAGAGGCTGTGACACAATGGAGGAGGTTGTGCTTGACCAGAATTTGTGAGCAGGCCAGCTAGCATCACCTGGCCACAATAAGATCCAAATGACAAAGGTTTTCAGGCAGTGAATCTGTATTTCCTGCCTGTATCTAGTGGGAATATATCTCAAGTTACTGTATTTTAACAATAATACTTCTACTTGACAGTTGCTTTACAACAGACTGTAGTCTCAGACACACTTTCGTACTTTGGAGAATACATCCTCATAGTAGAAATTACAAGGGAAAGAAAGAAATTTCAGCTGTGAGCAAAGTGATTACAGCAAAGATAGACAGGAATTAGACCATCCAAGGAATGTAATTTTAAGCTTTAATGATCACAGGCTCTGTGCTGCAAAATGCCTATGACAGATTATGTTAACCACCATGTGGCTGCCTGCAAAGAGCACGGCTGTCTCATCCTCCTGGCCACAGTGGGGTTCTAATCTTTTTCCCCCCATTAGAATGGCACATTTTTAAAAACACTTTGGAAACTGTAAAATTATGTCTTGGGTTTTGGTTTGCTTATCTGATAATTTTTTTAAAGCATTTTCTTTAAAGAAAATTATCAAATTCTCCCTGGAGCCACAACACTAGAGTTTTATAGGGTTTCTGTCATTCTGTTCTGAAGTTTCACAGTTTATGTCAGGTCTCCTACTTTAAAAGTCATTAAGTCTATTTAAAAATTTATTTTTTGCATAGAAAAATCAGGCAGTCTTCATAAGCCTAAACACACTTGACCAGGCTTTGTAATGTAAGGGATCTTAATTTGTCACCATAAAATTCCCCACAAGAACTCTGAATTTTAAGTTTAAAGGGTTTCTCAAAACTCCTTAAGTTTCCTTGCCACTGTGTATAATCCTGAAATATATCCAACTAGAATTGTCTAAAATCCAGATGCATCAGGCTTTCAAGTAATCTTTTTCTCTTCCCCTTTTTAATAGTTATATTTTCTAAACATTGATCCAATCAACTGAGAAGCATTTCCTGAACAATAATCATTTGCTGTTCTGCTCTACCTTAACTTGACAATAGGATCTCCAGTTCCACCATGAAATACCTATGGGGAAGATAAACCATGCAGGTTTGCATGAGCAATGTACCTGACTTTATTTTGTGGTGGCACACGGCCGTGGCAATCCTCCACCACTGAGGACCACAGTCGTGGTTCAGCTGTGGGCTCTGCCTGGACCCAGTCTCCCAGAAATTTCTCCCTCTCTCCACAGGTTTTTGAGGCAGAAGAATTTGATAGTTTTAGTACCAGGAGGGGTGAGGTTGTACAGTATTTGGTAATGCTGGGTGACATGTAGATAAGGTCACTGGGAGTGGGACAGGAATTTCTGGGGATATGGTGCTGCAATAGTCAAAGCCAGATGCTTGGTGGATTTTGGATGAATTTGCAGATAAGTGGAGAAGTTGCACTTTCAGACTGGTGTGACTGTGACAGAGAGGTCTGATGCCATTTCAGAGAGAAACACTACAGACTCCTGTTGCATTATGGGATGGCTGAATTTCCTAACTACTGGCTAAAAAATGAACACTATCAGTACCAGCACAAAGTATTAATGGATATATTACCCAGCACATTTCTTCATCACAGTCACAAGCAGTCAATGAGATGTAGCACTGTTGGATTTCAGCAAGTGTAAAGGACATTAAAAGAGAGATGACTAATGGACAGAATAATAGAAAGCAACTGCAGAACGATCAAAAATTGATTTGTTTTACATTTAAAATCAAAGAACAAATAGGAGTAGGTCTTTAGCTAAAGATTTGGACTTCAGAAAAGCAAATTTAAACAAGCTAAGGAAACTGATTAGCAAAATCTGTTGGACTGAGATGATACAGCAGCTTGACTGTGGAAGGAGAAAGGAATTTATTGCTGTCTGAAGAGCTGAAAGTAACAGAAATCTTTAACCTCAGCCAGAAATAAAACTTCTGGGAATGGATTCCATTATTATGTAAATAAATATCCACCTTTAAGAGGATATTTAAAATATATTTATAAGGGTATAAGCAAAAATCTTACAAGACCTAGAAAGGCAAAAAAGACAGATATGTAAGTAAAGCTAAATTTCGCAGGTTAAGTCATACAAGGATATAAAACAGTAACTGACAAAAAGTAACCTGAGCTGGATCCTGCAAGTGGTAAAAACCTGGACAAAACAAAACGCCACTTGGAAATCTATAGCGGAAGAAAACAAGGAAAATAAAATTTCCTGCAAGTCCTGATGATTGGGTAGCCTGTAGATTATAGATCACTTAGATATGATCCCAAAAATAAACAAACAATTTACCCAGATTTCCAATAACCAAGAATGCACAGACAGCCAAGGCAGTACATAGACTGGGAATGACAATATGGTAATTAAACTTAGTTCCCTGGAGACGAGAGAATATTTAAGGAGGGTCACAAATGAGTGTAGGAGGGGAAGAAGTGGGAGTAGTCTCCACACCAGAAATAAGGTCTTGTACACCATGTGGGGATGTTTGTGAGCTGCTTTTAGGAAATACTCCAAATCCTCAAATCTGATACTTTCTAAATTGAATCTACTTACAAGAAAAAGAGAAGTGGGACATAAGAGGAGAAAAGTTCTCCACAAAGGATCCAAACAATTATCATACTTTGACTCCAGTAATATGGCTTTACAACACCTTTGGAAGGAAAGGAGAACAGAGACATGGAGACAAGCACAAAGTGTCTTGCCCATACCCTAATCTCAATAGGGAATACCTGCTAAACATGAGTTTCTCCCACTGGTCTTCTTGCTGCTCCTGGCTCTGCTCAAGTCCATCTAACTCAGTGAAAAATTCAAAACCAAGGAGAGCACAGGAAGCTAAAGCATTTAATAATGTAAAATACTCATTTTCTATTAGTATTTATACCATAAAAGCACACACCACAATCAGCCTTTTTTTCTCCATTTCATTAATAATTTTCTGTTCTCCTAAAGAGTATCTTGTTCTCTGACTAGCTGGCCAGAATTTTTAACATCTTCTGGGTTCTGTTCATTTTTCTTGAACTGATGACAAAACTCTCGGCTGCTTTATTTCAGAGGAGGGCTTGTCAGGACATTTCCCAGTGATATTTAGACTTCTTGAACTGGGAAATATCTTTCCCAAAGAACTCTAGAGCCATGTCTGTCTCTCTTATATGTGACAAGTGGTAAGACACCTGTCATTGACAAGCACATTCAGATCTACTTTATCACTTCTCCCTGATCAGGTAACAGTGGAAGTTTATAATGGAGACTTTCTTGTTCTAAAGGTCTCTTTTAATGTCCTGTACTCAAATATTTTTCAGCCACATTCACCATCCTTCTCCTGTGCTGGTATTCTCATTCTGTTCTGCAAGATGATGCTTCTCAAATCTGTCTGTGCTGCAGTCTTCCTGTTTGTGTGAAGGTCATTAATGGAAACAAACAGGGTCAGATCTTCTAGGAACATCCTGCTACCTCATCTTTAAAGCTGACTGTTTCCTGTGCAGCATGTTCCTGGGTGTGCTTTAGTTCCCTATAGAATTTTCCATATCTGAAATAGACTGTGGTACTCAAATCTAAAATGAATAGCAATGAAAAGAGGTATGGAGCATTGAAACTCCGTTGAAACTATCAGATGAATCATAGCCTTTATTTATTTGTCTCTTTATCTGTTTCCAGCCCACATGAAACATCTGTCATGCAAACTAATAAGTGTTGTCATCACCAGAAGGGGAATGAAGGAGGTGTTTAAAGCAGAGATCTCTGGCTGTTTTGTGAAGGAGACCTTCTACCTAAAGAGCAGTACACCTTAGTAAAGGTTGCAGAAATAGAGCATATGCAGGCAAACATGTAAAGAATAGGAAAAAATTCAGGGCTTTTCACTATTTTTTCTGTTGCTTTTTATGTCCCAGTTTCCTGAAAATATTACTGCTTTCTGAAAAAAAAAACAAAAAAAAAAAAAAAACAAAAAAACCAAAAACAAAACATAAGTGCCTGGAGAAGAGTTGTGTCCAAGAGTCTCTCTGGAAATAAGCCTGGATAGAGGCCTGAGCATCCTAGTCTGACCTTGGCTGACCCTGCTTGAAGCATGTGAACCCTTCTGCTGCCTCTTCCACTCTGAATTATCTGATGATGCAGCCAGGCTAAGTTGCCTCTCTGCAGCCCTGTAGCACAAGCAGAAAGGCTAAGCTTGCACAGCAGGGTTGTGCTGGCTGCTCAAGGGCACAAAGTGCCTCAGGCATTCCTGTCCACTTGCCACCTCTCCAAGGAAGGATGCCTGCCAGGTTTCTAAGGGGCTCCATCACAGCCCTGTGAGACCCAACCATAATGCTCTGTGGGGGCTTTAAGCAACACAGATTGAGCAGCAAGAACCATGACCAAACAAAGCCAACATCTGTCAGACACCTGCTCTTTGAGTAGAGCACAGTGCCCCAGGAAAAGCAACCTTCAGGCTATTCTGACTGCTATGCAGTCCCCTGGCAGGCCAAAAAATAGACATGTAAAAGCAAGTTGCAGTCATTCTTCTGACTGCAGATGTGTGCTCCCACCCTAGCACAGAAAGGATGATGAGGAACAGTACTGTCTGTGTGCTGCCTGAAACTGCCTTGCTGGCCCTGCTTTAGAAACCAAGAAAATAAAAGAAATCAAATAAAATTCAGATAACAATCTTACTGACCCCTGGGGATAATGTGCTACAGCCAAACAAACCTGCAAGGACTGCAGGCATCCTTGCCTGCTGCTTCTCCAGGCTGGCTGCAAGTGACCTCATGAGACAATGAAAAGAAGAAGCATCACTTGGGTCTGTGCAACTCCCCTCCAGTGAGCAACCCTAACTCTGAAGCATCCTCTAACAATTCACAAGTGAATTTGAGGCTGAAAGAAAGCTGAAGAAATACTACAATGCACTCAAAAGGTTTAAAAAACCCCTGTATTCTGAAAGAGACAGTAAATTCTGCTCGTTCCTTAGAAAACCTTCAGTGCATGCATTCAACAAGAGCTCTCTTGGCTGTATTTTCAAGAGTTGGGTGATGTCCAAGATTTATAAAGTCCCAAGGCTTTGGGACTTTATAAAAAACCAAAGACTAAGATCTTTCTAATAAAGAAGACCCTGACTATCTGTTATGGGATCTGAGTCCTGGCACAGCAAGTGTTTGCCTCTTGAGGGTGGGCTGAAGCATGAGTGAGACTTTTTTCTCCTGGAGCATGACAAAGAAAAGGGTAACATGCTTCTTAACTGAACAGGAAAAAAGATTCAAGCCAATTGCTTTTCTGATGACATTTGGCTTCCAATGAGTTGAAAACTTCCTTAAGAAAATTCTGGGTTTGATTTACTACTTAAATTATAAATAAAAATAGTACATTTTATTCTTCTTATACCAGAAGATCCAAACTAAATAATTTGTCTTGGCTTCAGTATTAATTTCTGTGGGGCTATTTCAGCTGTTCTGTGTTTTGTGGCTACTGTTGTTATCTACTTGAGGTTCCCATGGTATCTGGACATACTGCTAAAACTGTATACCTGATGGCACATTGTGACAGCACTCATTGCTCCAAAATTGTTCCGTTAATTTAATTTCATATCACCTTGGTGATTAAAGTTTCTATTTCACCTTTTAATATTCTCAAAGGTAAATACCAAACACCAAAATACTGGAAATTCCTTCTAGGTAAAAAATCCATTTTCCCATCACCTCTATTTTTAGTTGCATAAACAGAAAATGAAAATATCTCTTACTTTGGCACAAAGGCAGGATTGAAGGCATGTTCATTTTGAGTTTATTTTATTATTCTGTGTGAGACACTGTGGAACAACACAAGACTCTTCAGGTTCTGTTACTCAGTGGGGCTTCTCATTACCCTGTCAAGCAGCACCTACAGCCATCAGAACAGCAGGGTTAGCCATGGCTGGTGGCAGCTGTAGGGAAGTCTGAAAGCAAACAAGCTGTATAAAA
>VZRH01001001.1:2310163-2324912 GCA_013397555.1 Urocynchramus pylzowi | reverse complement strand
AAAAAAAAAAAAAAGAAAATAAATAGCTTGGGACCATGCCAGCAGGCCAGAGCTCATCCCTATCCACTTTGATTAAACTGTCAATACATATTTTTTGTGGTGTCCCAATACCATAGTGTTTGTCTAGGGCTCAGTGACACTGGGAGGAAAGGATTTAGTTGTCTGCAAAACAAACACAGAAACAAAATCACAAAGGTAGAGCAGGTGAGACCAAAGGCACAAAACTCTCTTTTTCAATCAATAGCTCTACAGTGCTCACAGACCTGAGCCAGGAGCCAGGCTATAAAACAGATGCCTGTGTTACCAACAACACCCTGGGTACGAGAATCATTCCCTTCTTGTCAACAAAAGGGTAAATCAACCCCTCTGATTTCCACAGAGGGTTATTCCTATTTATGCCTCTATTAATCAGGAGACAGTTGGGATCCCTGGACATCGTCTGCAGCCTGTCCTTCTCACTAAGTGTACCATGGCTATTCTCACAGACAGGAGGGATTTTTTGGTGAAAAATTACAAGAAATTGAATTAGAGAAAGGCTTCTGACCCTTGGCATACCCCCACACTCTCCCCAGCCAGCTAGCACCCTGATCTTGAGGCTGGCATTGGAAAGCACAGCAATGCTGAGGGCAGTCTCACTGTATCACACAGCCATGGGGACCAGGAAAGGGGCTGAAATTGTAGGTCAGGCTGGAGCAGCTGAAGTGGAGCCCAGCCAGAACACAAAGGCTAAAACTAAGCCCATAGGAAATGTCATCAGACCTTTAGTTATTGAAGTTGGGCAGCACCTTGATCCTTTGTTGTTCTGAAAAGCAGACAACACATATGCATGCAGAAATGGTGGATATACCTCTGTGCACAGTTCAGTTGAATTAACAATAAATTTCAAAACATTGTCAACTACTCACTACCATTGCCCTCCTAGAGCCCCTACTTGTGTCAAGTTAAGAGATTAAGAGAGGGCATTGGGCAATTATATTCTGAATTCAAGCCTTATTTCTTTTTAAAATTTACAGGCTTGCCTTAATTTAAAAATATTCCCTTTAGGTTTTCTTGGCAGAATTAGAAACATATAAAATTATTTAATAGCTGCAGGAAGGCATGCTTTCTGAGATAATACTGGTTTATGTAAAGAGATTATTCAAATACAGTGGCAGTCTCTTTCAAAATACTGGAAGGTTACATTCAGGAAAGATCCTAAGATTGCTTAACATGAATTTTGGCAGAGTCATGCAGTAAAGACTGTGGCAAGAGCTGATTCTGATTTGGAAGAAATTTAACTAAGAGGATAAAACTGTGGATGAGAGAAACTCACACAAAAATCTCTGGATGGGGCAAAACCCACAGTAACTCTTGGAGAAAAAGAGCCTGAGGTGATTGTTATGGAACCAGAGATAATCTGGGAAGGCTATGATCCACTAGTGTCAAACTGGTGCAGCACGCCGTGAGCAGGATTTTAATTTTTTAAGCTCTTCACCAGGCCCACTCTCCCTGCTCCACTTAGCAGAGCAGATCTGGGCATTTTTCAGATTCTTCCATTCCTTCCAACAAAGAAGTAATGGGTCCATTTTCCCAAAGTGCTTGTTCTGTTGTTGGAAAACTACAGCATTTAAGGCAATGACATGAAGTCTTATTTAGCAGAAAAGTAGAAAAAGTACCAATTTCTCTCAGTCGTGTCCTGAAAAGCTACCTTTCGTTTAAGCAGAAGGGACAGTGCTTGAAGGGATGAAAGCTCACTGAATCACTCGTGAGCTCTGGCCTGCTCTGCCAATGGCTTTCTAAGTGATGTCTTTTAACTGGTCCAAAGATTTCCTCACCTGTTGACCTGGCATACATTCAAGCAGATTGATCTCCCACTCCTGGTTTTGGTGTGTACTATCCTTAAACTAGAGGATGCCTCAGTTTGCATGTCAGCTGTGATTTTGCAGATGTCTGTGGATTAACTGGTAAATGACGTGGATGAAACAATAGAAAGAGTTCCTTTATAGCTTGGAGAGAATCTTAATGGAAAGCACCAAAATACAGTACATCAGGCATATCAACGTTGTTTTCCTTCTGCAGGACCAGTTTGTCAACATCTCTACATGAGCAAGTGCTGTTTGCTTAGAGCACATACCCAGAAATATTAGTTTCTGCCTCTCAGTTTTAAAAACACTCTTACCCTTCTGCAGTTAACAACCTCCTGTCCTCCTTCAGCCCTTTGCTTCCCTTTACTTAAGTGATGCCTTGTACACGTTAAGTATGGAAATGAAGGATTGCAGGTAGTCTGATTCCATTTTATTAAATACATATTTAAGGCAAGCCCTTGGGATGTTAAAACATCTTTAGACAGAGATCCTCTAATAACTGAGAACAGATTGAACAAGTCACTAAATGACTGAACTAAAAATTGTATGATTAAAAGGAAAAAGACATGGTCTTATGTCTCATTTTAATGAAATCATAGTGCTTCTCCTGGTGTCTCTATGCAAGTTTTTTTTCTTCCTGTTCATCTTGTTTTACCACTAAAATGTGACCCCTTCTTCTTATGTATGGGCTTCCATGCTTGGGCTTCTTCAGCAGCCTTAGTGGTATTCAGTGTTGCTGTCATTTATTCAAAACTAAGCTTGTGCCATTCAGGACATGAAGTGGTTTTTTTGGTGGAACAGGACTTTTTAAAAAGTAATGCAATGTTTAAAAAACATACTTAGCTACACTGTCAAAAATATTTATTCCACATTTGTCATTATTTTTAACAATGTTAAGGTGACTTTGTGTTAATATCTGGGAGTTTAGAGTTACGAGAACAGAACATTTAAATGATAAATAGTTGTGTCAGTTTATCTAGTACCTACATTTGCAATCTAAGCTTTCTTCCTGAGGGAATGAGAAGAATAAAAATATTTTTGGTATGAACATCCTCTATAATTTTTCTTTTACTTCTAGACCTTCCTGTTGCTATCATCACCTTCCACATATAAATAGATGCAGCAGTTAATATATCTGGAAGTAAGCAATTAACCTAAGGTGTTTTTTCTTAATTAGAGTTGTAAAGATAATATGTTTTAAAGTTTGATGCTAGTTATCCATGTGACCTTAGAAAAGCAGATAACACTCTAATTCTGCATTTCTGTGAAGTCACCCAGGAAAACGAATTTCATGATAGAGTGCCAAGATCAAAGCTTTTCTGAAAGCATCTGAGGTTACAAAGATGCCAAGTTTATCCACATCTTCCCTAAATCAGTTTCTACCAAATATCTGGCCTAGCATTCCCCTTTCTTGAAAGTATAGCCAAATGCTTAATTCCTGGAGTGAAAAATTTTTCTATAGATTTAAACAGTGTCAAGAGATATAACTATCTTGCTGCCAGCTCTGGGGACAGTTTAATAACCCTGCTAATGATGAACTACTGCATGTCAGAGGCTGGTGCTGACTTTGGATGGATAGATACTCTTGGTCTGCAAAGGAAAGCACAAGATATCTTGCTTGGCATACAGAAGAAAGATGTTGAACTTGGACAAACAATACCAAGGCTTCCATGTGGGGGTCAAATACATCCCAAGGAAGTTAAGGAAGGTGAGTCACCTGGAAATACTCAGGGATGCAGTCTCATTATAAACTACTAAACACTATAAAGCTCAGCAACAATCCTCCTTTATGTTGCCTTCAGGCCTTTTCTTCTAATAAAATAGCTCACATCCCTCTTCTTATTTCCTCTTGCCAATCACTCTCTCAAAAGCAGTAAATTCTCTTTTCTGAATTGCATGTTGAGCTGTTTACCTACCTACATTTGTTTTTTAGAAAGGAGAATCACTTCATTTGAATGGAGTGCAAATTCCCAGGCTGTATGTATATGCTGCATGTAATCCCATTGATTACGTACAGTGCTCTTTACATAGGAAGTAAAACATGAAAGCAGTAGGTCTTTTTGGAATTGTAAGTGTGGGAAGAAAGTGTTAGGATGCCTGATAAGAATTCTCAAAATGCAGCCAAACTACATTTTTTATAGGGCTACCTGATGGGAAAGCAACACCACCAAAGTATTTTCACCTGGTGTTGAGATATCCAAGTGACTGGTACTGAACAGTTCAGAAGCAGAGGTTTTCCTGTTCTGTACTGGAGAACATCAGAATAGACAGATATCCAATATTAAAGTTTGCCTTGGTCACTGTGGTCATTAACCAAAGTTGTTTATGAAAAATATGTGTTATGGGGACAGATACTTCCTATTAAATTTGAACTCAATCATGCAAGGCTGAGGGGAAGCAAAATCCCTTTCAATGATTAAGGACATTGTGGCATACAGTTCTGCCCCTACCTTGGTAGTGCCTTTTCACACTTCCTATGAGAAGCTGAGGCTCTAACACAGGAATTGAACAGGCTTGGTAAATTATTAACAAAGTTATATTAACTAAGGGACATGGAAAAGGCTAAGGCTATTAACTGAGAGATATGGAAAATTTTGCTTTAATATTTTTAATGCAACTATCAAAAGATTGAAGTGGCTTTTGAGTTTAGGTTGGACTAAAAAGTAAGCATTGACTCTCCCTGTAAACACAGAGTAAAATGCAGAGTTCACTTAGTGCACTATCCCAGCTCCTGCAGTCAAAGGGCAAATGAGGCAAGAATCTTCCCCTTGCAGCTCTTCCAAACCTCTCTTGCAGAGTTTGTATCCAGGCCTTCGTTTGGGATATAGCTGGTCAAGCAAGACACCAAAGTTTTGCTGCTCTTGAAGAGTCACATCCACACAGTAGCACAGCCCAGTTTGGAAGGCTCCATTTTGCAACTCAGTGCTGTTCATTATTCCCTTATTGTCTGCCCATACACAAACTGCAAACAAATAATGAGACAAAAAGATGAATTCTGGGACAAAAAATTGTTTATTTTCCCAGAACTTATGGATTTAATCCTACAGCAAGCTCTGAGACTGCATGATCATTGTTCCCTTGAAACAGCAACACACAGTTCTTCACTCTCTGTCCGATTTATTGCCCACAAATATGAGCCTGTGTGCAGGTCTTGTCATCTGATGCACTTGTTTTAGTAGCCCATATAATATGAATTGACTACCAGAAAATACATATTTGTTTCACAGCCAAGATGAAATACAAAATATATTTCCAACTCCACCATTTCCCCCCCTGTTTATTGATATATAAAGCCAAATGCTATTACTCTTACTGAAGTCAGTGGGATTACTTGGGCTAAGGAATGCTTTCATTTACATGGGGTCACCATTGTGCACTTTTGTGACCAGACTAAATTTAGGAGAGAGATTTTAGCAGCAGACAGAGCAAAGCAAGAGGTGAAAGATGACACCAGAAAGTGATCCTGCTGGCTGGCACAGCAGCAGGAGGGGCAGAAAGCATGGGAGAGCTAGAGACCCTTGACAGCTAGCCTTCAGGTGCCTCCTTGGTCCCCTCATCACTCAGGCTTTAATGATCACCAGTTATTCTGGTCACTTCAACTACATTTTGCTTCAGTATCCCAGTTGTAAATCAAGCATGACAACAGCAGTACATTTTACCTAGTTTTCATGACATCAAATGAAAGATGCATTCAAATAATAAGATGAGCAACCCAAGAAGTCCATGAGGAAAACAACATTTCTGCCTTTAGCCCAGCACTTAAGTGGGGTGAAGGAAAAACCAAGAAAATATTAAGACCTTTCCTTTGGAAAATGGAGTCAGAGACAAGGATTCAGGAGGATGTTGTGTATGCCTCAGGGAAAGTGATCTTCACAGGAACCACCACACCACAGCTGTCAGAAAACATCTAAAAGTATCAGCTGAGGACTGCTCGGATCTTGGGAATTAAGCTGGTTTAAAAGTAAACTGGTCAGAGAATTGAATCCCACTCAACCACCCCAAGAGAGATTACAGTTTGGAGTTACAATTTACTGAAGAGATTACAACAAATACAACGATACAGAGAAAACTGGTTTGAATCCCCAGCATCAGAGTACAGCCTGGCACCTGTTGATCAGAGTCATGGTACAGTCCTGGGGAAATTCTGATCCTCCTCTGGATCTATCAAATTGTGCTGTTCCCAGACCCCAAGCCAAAGGTTTATACATGTTAAGGTTCGGGTGGGAATGCTCAGTACCTCCCCCAGGGTGGGGAGGTACACAAAGGACGATGTAACACTGGGAATCATGAGATCTTTTGGGAGTCTTTAATGGTCTAAGTCATTGCAGCTGCCTGTTCTGCTGGTGCCATTGAGTCCACCATGGCCCATTAGCAGAGATGACCCCTCAGGTTGGGTGTAACTGTGCTGGTGCTTCCCTGGGGGGAGTTATCACAGCTGAGTTATTTGTGAAGAAAAAGAAACATTAGCCTGCCTTGCAGGGTTTGGCTCTTTATCTCATTTAACATCCAGCTTGTAGCCTGAGATGTTGGGTGTGCACTGGGCAGCTCCTGCAAAGGACCCATCATTTCCAGTTCCTCAGAAATGGTGTAGAGGGGAGTCAAATACACTGTTTGGTTACACCCACACAGTGCTAAACTGGCATCCTGCCCCTGTAACCAGGACAGGAACAAACTGTCACCCTTTGCACAGACTGGCTCCCAGGGTGTCAGCATAGTCCACCGAGTCAACAGTGCCAAGGGCACATTTAAATCATGCAGAAATTAGAGAGATGATGAGGGCAAGATGGCTTTAACATGGGAAACTGACGGTGCTGACACTTGATGGTGCTTGGATTGGACATGAGTTCTTCATGGTGGTGAACCAGCAACTAGAGAGAGAAAAACTGACTGCCAGTTCTTGAGTGTATTAATGTTAAAGAGATCTTTGTTTCAAAAACTTCGACATGCACAAAAGCAAGAGGAGAAAAAAAAACAATACCAAATCACCTGCTGCTTAGTTCCTCTGAAGTTTAAACCAGTAGCTAAAATTTTAAATCCTTTGCACCAACATCTCTTTAGCAAATGTCTCTGAGCCATTGATATGAATAACAATTATAGCTTCAAATACCAAATTACTTTCCTATTGTTTGATTTCTGGATGATGTAAAATCCTGACAGAGACAGAGCACCAGGTAACATAGGTGAGCCAAGGTGATGCTACAGCTCTGAGAACCTGAGGCTGAGATTAAGAAAAGAAAAAGAATAGGCACACATGAAAGTGAGAGCACATAGGAAAATGAGAAATGTAGCTTTCAGTTTTAAAGCACACACATGCCTTGTTTCTGGCCCTAGCATTTTTGCTTTCTTTCCTGGGACACCCAGAGGTAGCCCTGACACAGGCAAATTTCTCTTCATTCTAGAAGTTGCCTTGTACAAGATTAAAATTTGTAAGAGGTCTAAAACTTTAAACACTATTTGTGCAAAGTTTCTTTTCTCTTGGGATCTCTCTGGGGAAAAGACCTGCCTCAGCAATTGGGAAGGATCTGTTCCAGGATATGTTGGGTTGGGGTTTTTTTTTGTGTTGTATTTTTGTTTGTTTGTTTATTTGTTTTTAAATACCAGACATCACTGACAAAAAAACCCCAAATAACAGTAGGAAGCTCCTCCTTGATTTTAGTCTTCTCAGATTTCCCTGTTTTAGGTGAGCAGAGGAACCATTTCTCTCCTGTGCCCTGGCACCTATGGTTCTAGTGAGTGTAGTTTAATAACCTACTGATGCAGGACAAGTTATTGTGCTGCTTTGAACAAATGAATAGAGAAAAACTTAAAGTAGTTATAAGGTACTTTTACTAAGAGAATTATTGTAGAGAGTAAGGAGTAACATCATTCACCAGCAACAAGAAAAAATTGGATGCAAATATATAGAAAATAAGGTTTTGAATATATATACATATTTATATTTAACAAGGAAAGTGTTATAAATGTAGCAAGGAAATTACACTACTATTTTTCCAATAAGAGAACGAAGCTCAGAGCCTACAAGAAGTTTATTTTATGTAGAGTTTTTATACTGTTAAATTTACTGTGAGAATAGAAGAACAATCACATTCCACAGGAAGGGTCAAATCCAGCAGGCTGGTTGTGTGTTTACACCACCTACATCTCTATAGTTGGGGGATGCAAATGCTATAAAAATTTGCTAGAGATTTAAATGCCTTTCTGAATGAAAATGAAAAAAGCTACAGAAAATGAAGCTCAACCTGCAAATGCTTCCCATAAACTTGTCGATAAAAGCCATTTTCTGGCAAAGCTGAAGAAAAATGTTTCTGCCTGGTTTAGGCAATCAGTGGAGAATTCAACAGTGAAACTGAACTCATATTTACTTGGGGTCCTAAATAAGCACAGAAGCAGCAAGAGAAAATATTTGAAGCACCTAAAATGTTGTCTTGATACCTGGGTGATGGACAGAGCTGTCACTCTGGTGAGCTGGGAGGGATGAAGGACCACATCCTTCTCTGTCATTGCACTGACAAATATCAGGGTGATCATATGTAGGACAAGTACTGGGAGCCAGGGAGCTTGGACAATTAGTTGTCCTTCTCATGGGTCCTGGCATCATCCCTAAATGCACCCAACAAAGCAATCTGACTGCAAGGATGCCCAAACTATTAGCATTCAGGTAGTCTTTAAAATCTCAGGTTCACCATCATCCCCTCTTGCATTTTATTTCTATTGAATTTAAGGGTTTTTTTCAGTCTTTCTTAGCCTTTTCCTTTTGTGTTTTTCTTTTTCCTATTTCAAACTTAACAAAGACAGGCCAATTATTCACGATACCTGATTAATCCAAGTGTTCACAGCAAAAGTTCTTGCTGCAGCCTGATAGAAAAGGTGTGATGAATTAAGAGCCTGTCTTTTGAAAAACTTCACAGAATCTGAAACTAGAGAGAAAACTTTTGCCAAAGAAATTTTACTTTTTTAATTTGTCTGTTTAACTTTCACCAGTATTTATATAGGTCTCTGGCAACAGAGGAGGGTGGAAGGTGGTTGATGTCCTTGTGACAGGATGCCCAGATCCACAAGAACCTTTGGATCTGATCGTGCATTGATCAAATTGACCCCCTCTTGAGGTAAGGGGACAGGATTTTATTTTGAGTTCTATTTTCATTTTTTCACTTTCCTAATTTTCTGGTGCAAAGAATATAATCTAATCTTTTCACATTTCTGAGAAGTTTCCTTCTTTCTAGGTGTTCCTATCTGCTCCAGCGTTACGGACTTACCTAGGTCAACTTGGAATATCATTTTAAATTGTGGTTTCAGTTCAATGAAACACTCAAGTGTTGAAATGCTTTCCCATGCAGCAACACTTTAATGTGCTAATAGCCAGCCACTCGTGCTAGAACTTCCTTCACTGAACACTAGTAGCCAAACCAACCAACCCAGAAATGTAATTTTTGCTAAGGCAGTAAATTGCTTTTCACCTTGCTATTAAAATACAGCTAAAAAGCAGCAGTGAAGAGTGGTAATAAAATGGCATTTTCCATAGTATTTCAGGAGATTTATTCTGATAAGTTTTAACTCTGAAATTTCAAGTTGCTTGAAATTTTTCATTAAAGTTTAGAAGACTGACAGTACCGTCTTTTCACTTGGAATGGCCAAAATCAGAAAATGTTTCTGAAAGGTACCATTTAATTTATTTTCTTGTATTCTAAAATTCCAGATATTCTCATTTCCATGGAGAGGACTTCAATTAGAAGTCTATCTTCTTTCCTAATAATAAAAATAAAACCATCAAGAGCACAGAGTTATGCAGCCCTGAACCCTCTTGCTCAGTGGTGAGATAGATGACTTTTTATTTCCCTAACATTCTCAGCATGAATGGCTGAAGTAATTTAAAGATGGGGATCAATGAAATACTGCTATGTACTTGGTGTTGCAAGGAATTAGGACATGGAAATTAGAATTTACCAGAAATTTAGAACGAGAATAAAAACGATGCCAGACAAATTCCAAGTTTTGTATCTCAAACTCACAAGCCCAGACAGAAAGAAAAGCATTCACAAGGAAATCACCATGCAAAGTCCCATTGTCTTGGTTTTACTCTGTGAGACTGAGAAAATCAATTGCTCTCTGTTTCCAGAACACTTCCTCTCTTTCAACATTGCCCCTTCTTTAGTCAGTGTCTGCTACCAGGTGCCACCCAAATAACACCCTCCCTCTTCTTTGGCAACTTCCTTCAGGAAATAGAAGTAGCTCACAATAAAATACTAAGTCAAAAAGTGCTTAAATGACTTTGAGCTGCAAAGGACACGAAACAACTCTCATCTCACTTGTGTGAGTGATGCTTAAGAAATCAATAGCACTCCACCAGAACAAAATAGGTACCGCTGAAGAAGACACCTAGTGATCCCCCTTTATCCTGCTCTTGCTGTTCATCAGTTAGGGATACAACCCCTGGACCCCACATCTCTGCACTCTTTTTAAGAGGGACACAAATCTAAAGACACTTGAGAGGGGTTACTAGCTCTGCTTCAAAAGAAATGCAGGCAATTAATGTTTTGGGTAGTTCTTGCTTGATTTATTAAATAGTTTGATTTCTTTACACTGCATTTTTTTGAAGGGTGCAAAAGCATATGCTTTTATTTGTTCCCTTTTCCAAGCAGAGCGACTGAATTCATTCACAGTCCACTCACTGAAGCAAAAAGCCTGGTTCCTTTCATAGCTCTTTGTCTTGTTTTAAAGCCAATTGTTTGCTTCTGCCAACTTTTAATTGCATAGAAAACTTGACGTCTGTGAGTGTGAAAGGAGGTTTTCCATCATTATGTCTGATGGCTGTTCTGCTCTGTTGGTGATTATTCATTTACCTCTGATGTTTGCAGCTCTTGGCAGCCTCTGCTACAAAACTTGCAGCAGTTAGGTGTTACTTCCTATTTGTCATTCACAGAATCATTTGTTTTCTGTTCTAGGAAAACATCAACATCTTAATGCAATTTATTCTTCTGATTAATGAGAGGAGTTAACCCATATGTTTTTCTAGTTTACACCCATTTTATTCAATAAGCTACAGTTGTAGGTATTCAAGAACATTTGAATTGAAAGCACACCATGAAATTTTAATCCTCATGTGGAAAAGAAAACATTTTAGCTGATTAGTCTCACTTTTCCCTATCATCTGCTACAGGAAACAGAGATATTAAGGAAATGAATTTTGCAATAATCAAGTAAGCTTGGCAAAGCAGTATTTTGTTTCCATGTGCTCACTGTGACCCATGAGGAGGCAGGCTGGTTTTTTATCTGCCATAAGCAGTAGGACTGTCATTGGGGAACATAAATCCTGATGTCCTCTTTGTGAATCCCTAGACTATGCCCAAAACAGAGACTAAAATTCCCATTTCCTAACGAGTCCATTTTAAAAGTCCATTTAGACAAATAGTCCTTTTCTATAAAGGCTTTGGAATTAAATTGTTTCTTAGTTAAGTGTGAAACAGGTCAGAATCAGTCCTGGTATTCACTGAGGCAATGCCATGAGCATCAGTGGACAGATATGTATTTACAGAATATACATTTGATCCAATCAGGACTGGTGCAAGGTATGAGACTGCATTTTAACTGGAATCCTGACTCTCTATGAACTTGGTTGCTGGTTTGAAGCTGTAAGAGGCGCCCATCACCCCACCCTTGTTTTTAGCAGACAGCTTTTCACTTAAAAGGAAGATAATTTCTTTAAGCCTTAAAGACAATGCTTTTTGGTTGAATTTTTAGCAGGAAGAACTTAACTGCCTCTTACTGAATAAGTAATGATTCAATACATCTTAATCAGAGTACATGTCCCTCAGAGACTGAAGTCCTTGGGAAATTTCACCTGCAGCCCACTTATAGCACCAGTTGGACAAAGTTCAGCGCTTGTTTGGTACTATAAAAATGCAGATGCATTTCATCATCATCATCTGCCTTATGCTTTCTCTGAAGGACACAAAGTTTCCAGCCCAGACCTTTCTGGTAAAAATAGGTATCAAATGTATCATTTCTCACAGCAGTGGTTATTTACCACGTCTCTTCTTGCCTGGTCTGATACGGAATGGGAATGGGTTTATAATGTCTTCCTACACAAGGAAGGAAGACCTTACATAGACCTTGGTGTCTTTGACCCCACTTTTCCACGACAACAGAAACACCCATTCAATTGCAAACAGTACTGCAAAGTTTTTAGAATTAGTGGTTGAAAGACAACTCAGTTTTCAATCTTTTGTTTGTTTTGCTGTGAGTAGCAGAAGATAGGGTACCATGGATATGGTCACCATCAACTTCTGAGTCCAAAGTGCTGCAAGAGAATCTGAGAGCTCAGCAGCCCAAAACTTTCTTTGAGAAATAGCCAGTTCTGTAGAGTGAACAAAAAGCCTTGAGCTTCAGCTGGGGAGAATAATAGATTTGGTTCTGGGTGAAAATTTTCATCCTGCAAAATGTCCCTCAGGACTAATTCTGTGGGTATGAATAAGAGGCTTAAAAATACAAATTTCACCATGCAAGTGAAATTTGTCACTGGCCTTCCATCAGCTTTACTGCTGTTAGTGGGCCTCATATGGGTCTTGCTGATGTACAGTGTAAGGTTCCAGTAACTTTGAGTATAGTTTCCTAAAAGGCTAGATAATTTTGTGCAATCATTAAGCACCTCTTGCTGCTTGGCATGCTGAAACAATAAGGGTAATTGAATACCACTCTTCTGGGTGTATGCTAATTGCCTGCAGGGCTCTGGAAGGATGTTTCATCCCTGTACACCACACAGCATTATTGGATAGGTAATTGGCGTTATGGGAGCCTTCCACCTTCCTCAAGAATATCAGTGCAGAAGGCAAAATGTCAAGTTAGATGAACAAAGGATTTAATACAGTCTGGCAAGCCCTCTGCTCCTACAGCGCCGTGGTGAGCAGCTGATTGCAGGATTTGCACCTGCCATTGTGTAATGAGGTCCTGAGCATCCCAGGTCACTATTTTTAACCTGAAACACCAGCAATAGCCCCAGACTTCTCAACATGCTAATTTCTATGGCAAACTCCATTTAAAGTAATGTTCAGTTGTGAATTAAAATGCATTTATGCTTAAATAAGAATCAGGAGTGACTATTCCTGGTTTTATAAACACACCATCCCCTGAATCCCTTTAATCTTCTCTGTGTGCTGCTGAATGTCAGGTAATGGAGGCACAGTATGAGTTCAATTAGTTTAAAATCTTATAATTGTAATTGGGCAGGATGAGCTGTATTATCTTGCCAAATAGGATTATTAGTAAATAACACTTTGAGGTTATTTACTAATTTTTTATATTCTTCCAAATGCAATTACTTGCATAACCATTAGAAGTTAATATTAATTAATTAAGAGGGTTCCTACATAATTGTATGTGATAGACACGCCCAAATGAGTCCTTTGAGATTGATGGAGGGTAGGGAGGGGGATTGCTACCATGAATACCAAACCTCCTTGGCAGATTGACTCACCTATAAATGATGCTCAGGGACAATTAGGAAAATGGCCCATGCTAAATATAACTCTAGAGCATGCACTGCCACACACATGGCCTCAGCTTAAAGATGCAGCATATTATTAAATCAGAAAAACCTTGTTGAAATCAGGACTCTTGAAAAGCTGTGTACAAGAATGACCTCACTACTTTCATCTGCCTTAAACAGCATTTCACTGACTTCAACAAATTTCTGTCTTCAAACTCTTTTTCACTAGCTAAATATCCTTCCCTACAATTTCAGCTAACTGGAGCTGAAGACTTTCCATGTAGCAAGGTATGTCCTCAGGGGTCATTCACCAAGGCCCCCTGCCCGTGCTTGCCAGCACGCTGCTGCTCTGCTTTCATCCCTTCACCACAAAACAGCCTCCTCCCAACAACAGGAGGGACATTGAAGTGATGCTTCTGGGCTGCTGTGCTGGCTGTCCTGTTTTCTTGCAGACAAGAGTGTGGAAGCCACATAAAATTATACCACTGACCATCCAGTTGCTGAATTAAAGTCCCAGAGCACTGTTGCTATTGTGCCATTGAAAGTGCCACTGTTTATAGCAGCTGTAAACCCTGAATGCCTGTGCTTATCTCAGGTGCTGAACTGCCTTATTAGCTAGAAGAGACTGTTATGATCCTGACAAATTTTCTGACTTTGTGTTCATTGTGCATTAGCAGGGTACTGCTGTTATGATCAAACTTTCCTAGAGCAGGAATTCATTCAACACCCCTGACTTGGGCTGTCTAGGGAGCCTGTGTTTCAGCAGGATGAGTATGTGAATGGGGCTCCATCAATAGCCACTGATTTTCTGCAAGGACATTGAGCACCTCTGAGAGTCGGAAAGCATGTACTACCAAAATAAATTCGGAAAAAAACTAGAAATTTGTGGGTTTTGATCAAAGTACTAGCTATAGGGTATGACAGGCAAATCAGATACCTTCCACATGATACCTGTAACACACACAGGTTTGAACCAGGTAAGGGATGAGATGAAGTGAAATTTATTGTCAGAAAATTATTTCAGTTGAATATTCATTTTTTAGCTACACTTTTATGTGAAGCTCCCCTGATGTTTCTGCTGGATTCTGCTTTGCTTCTGTCCTTCGCTCTGGGACAGAGTTGTTATACACAATTAAACACATACCCAATTTGTGCTCCAGAGACTGTGGCAGCTGTACCTCAACAGAGGGTGAAGACAGAGCAGATGGATAGAAGGTGAGTGCTGTCAGTCCATTGGGATTGAAGGTGCCACAAAAAATGCAAACAGGACCTATAGTTTATAAAAGAAAATAAATGTCCTGACAGCCTGATGAAAGACTAACTCAGAAACTCTCATTCCCCCAAAAGTTAAGATCAGCTAAGATTGATATGGATGCAGTGTCAAGTGCTTCATTTTTTAATCCTTTTTTATCTTTTTTTTTTT
>VZRH01001001.1:2229424-2310151 GCA_013397555.1 Urocynchramus pylzowi | reverse complement strand
TTTTTTTTTTTTTTTTTTTTAATGAGAAACCAAACCAATCTAATCTGAATGAGCAAAGTCACCTTCCCTGGTGCTCCATTTAATTTTCCTCAAGCAATAGAAATGAAAATGAAAATTCCATTTCAAAAACATGAAAAGAGGAATATTCTCATGAAGGTAGGAAAAAACTTCAACAGCCTCACAAAAAAAAAACTTTTAAACTGTCACTCACATCCCTAAAAAATGAAGCCCTACAAAACAGAATGTTCAAACCCATATGTGGGTGCTGCATTTTTTTTTCCTCAAAGACCAATAGAAACCGCAGTGACTTAAAAATTCAATTAATGCATAGCAAGGGAACACTTGGGAAAGGAATGAGAGAGGGAAGACAGAGCTGAATTCAAGTTAATTTGGAAGACACTTTCAGAAAAGAATATGAACACTGTTCTGGAACTCCCAGTTCTGCACATTAGTCAGTAACTAAAGAAGGTGCTGATGTGTGGATCAACATTTAAACCCAAAATACTTTGGACAAAGTGCTGTTTTTAGCTTTATTCTGTACTTATTGTTTTTCACACTGTATCTGTTTCACACGCATTTGTCCCAATTTCTTACAGACCAGATGATGCACATCTGAAGCAGTGCCAAGTCCCATGAGATCAATGAAACTTTTATCCTTAACCAGAAAGCAGGGTATCAGTTTGTTTTCATGTGTTGATCTTTGTGATCACGAGCAAAGCAATCATCTGTGGCAGGGTATGAATTTCCCAATCCCAGTGGAAGTGACTTTTCACCTCACCAGTTCTAGCCCAGCCAGAAGCAATGAATTTGGTATCTGCTCCCCTGTCGTTTACTGATCTGCCCTTTGTGGTTATATTACAGCAAAGATTTCCAGTCAGCCAGCTTGACATTTTTCTATGAATTGACTATGAAATGACACAGCTAAAGGGCAGTATGCCAAGGAATCACCAATTCAAGCATGGCAAATATTGACTGAAACAGAATACCTCAGAGTATGGGGGGCTTACTTGGATTTTTCCATAACATTCCACCTCAAACATACTCAGCATCTGCATTCTCAACATTTCCACCTGCTTTACAGCCATGCCTCCACACCCAGCAGCAAGAGGAACTCATCACACTGTCTGTTCTACAGATAGAAAACTGAAAAAATTGAACCTGCCCAAAATAATTTTTAAAAAAGTTGTTTCTATAGGTACATGTTTTTACCCAGTTACAGGGAAGCAAAAGAAACAATGGAAATAAATGATGCTTTGCTGAGATCAGTGACCTGAAATCTCCCAGGAGAGAGGATGAGCAAGGATGGAGGAAGCTGGTTCTCACACCACAAGGTGCCCTGAGCCTGAGGACACGGGGCACTGGCACAGTCTAGTGCACTGTCAAGTGAGATCAAGACAAAGGCACTTCTAGGTGGATCTCTCAGGATCTTGCATCCACCACAACAAAGTGTTTTCCCTGCAAAGTGTTATTGGAGCTGCCTGAGGTCTCTTGTCAAGATGTCCCCATTAGAGGGTTAATCACAGAAATTATGGGATATATGAGGTTAACTGTAAGGGAGGTTTGTCCTTCCTCCATTTCACAGAAACTTACAGATATTACAATGCAAAATACTAGGATAGGAGAATGTGCTTTTCCCTTGGAGTATCTTGTGGGGAAGGAAAAGAAAATACAGTTTAAGAAAATTTGCCTGTTAAGATATGGCTATGTGTAGGGTAAATGCCTGCTTTTTACCAAGTGCAAAAGCATTAAGATACAGGATAGAAGAACAGGCCCATGGTGAAGGCAAATTAATACCAGAGAAGGTAGTATTAAAGGATATTCCGTAGATTCCAATATTTCCATACATATTTCATGTATGCCTTCCAGTCAGCAAGACACAGAAGAAAATAAAACTCAAAAAAACAGCAATCTCTGTTTGGGCCCATGTGTGGACAGCAGATTTTGATGAGTATGTGAGGGACTTTTCATTAGGATTCTATGAACATCAGGGGCTGTAAATCTAGACACTTTTTTTCCCTCTTACTTTTTTGGGGATGATGGGAATATCTTGTCAGAATTGCTAAACCACACACACACACACCTGGGTGTCCTCTCATAGTTTCTTCTCCTGGTGTATTTTGCCTCACTTTCCAGGTCTCTCATTTCCTTTCCAACCTGGTTTCTCCAGATACCCTGTTTTTATACAATTAAATAGCAGTTTATCTTTGTGTCTTGCTCTGCCTGCCTGCCCAGATAGGTGGTGGGGCAGTGTGGCAGGCAGGCAGGAGGCCTGGGCTCTCCACTGCCCTCTGAAGCATGCAGGCAGGTGGCTGAGCAGGATTTCAGCACAATGAACACATTCTGTGATGACTCTCAAAACCTTGCTCATATAAGCAGGCTATTGTATGGGGTTTTTTTAAGCACGAGTCTGTCCCTGGTTTTGTGCCCAGCTGCAAGAGCTGGCGTTGCTACAAACTCTGCTGAAGGCTAATCCCCATGGCCATGCTGCCATGCTGAGCCAGGGGCTCCCTACCATGGCTTTGCTCTGCTTTCCTCCCTTCCATTCCCCCTGAGGTGCCCCAGGCTGGACTGCAGAGTCCACACCATCACTGCAATGGGCACTTGCCAGCCTGGGCCCAAAGTACCTAAGAATTGTCCATAGCTCAGAGGTAGAGAGGCCAGTCTCTGCTGGGAGGCTGCCCTCAAACCCCATCCTCTGGCACACAGGCACGTCCCTGCAGGAGGGCACGACCTGTCTGTGCACAGCAGAGCTCTACCAGATTGCACTGAACTCCCACTGCAACCAAAAAGTCATCCCTCACCTTGACACCCACTTTCAGGATGTGATTTTGTATGTCCCATTTTTCATGAATATGTTTCCTGGGGGAATTCAGCCTAGCTCAGAATTCCTCCACTGTGGCACAAGCTGTTTGAGAGTGGCAGGTGAAGGCTGCTGGAATGGCTGCAAAGACACATGTCCTTTCCCTTTCCCTTTCCCTTTCCCTTTCCCTTTCCCTTTCCCTTTCCCTTTCCCTTTCCCTTTCTTTTTCCCCTACACAGTTAGAAAACTGTGTTAAAAACCTTTCCCCTTGTTAGAAAACCACCAGTAAACTGGTGTTTTCTATGACTGCTCTCCAACTTAGCAGATAGTTTTTTCCCTTTAAATTATTTTTTAAATTATTTCACCATTTGGGGAAAAGAAGAAAAAGACAAGAGGAAAATCAAATTCTCTACATTATAAACCTATAGTATTTCTGCATTCCAAGTACAGCTTTTTCTGGCTGTATAAGGGTGTCTTATATGGGCTAAGAATGGGAAGAAAGTAAACATTTCTCCTTTGGTGAGGCAGCACACAAACTGTCCTCTTTTTTCACTAGAAAATGTTGGAAGTCTTTGAATAAAACAGTGATTGCACATACACATTTTTTTTGTCACTTAACAACGGATGACAGCCAAAGAAGGAGGTGCCATCCAAAACCCTCTTAGATTCTGGGGTGGTGATGGTGGTGCCAGCATAGAGCATTTCCAGACCTTGTATATAACAGCTGCCAGGGCTGGTATTTACAACATTGCAGATTCCTTAGAGAGTTGAGGCTTCAGAGCACAAATATCACTTACTGGCTGTTAGTCTCTTGATGCTGATGTGAACATATGCTACCACTTCTCTCATTTCTTCTCAAACACCTGAGATTATGGTGATATTTTTGGCATAATAGCTTTCTTCTAAGAATGCTTGCTTTGGAAGTGAGCATAAAACCTGCAAGTTCCTTCACCAACATGTTCTAGGCCAGGCTGCAGCATGGTGGGATCAAGTCACCCAATTCCCCCCAGCATCATGCCAGAATGCAGAACAGAATTCAAGTTTCATTGAGCCAGAGGGGGAAAGCACAACAGAGATGCTGATGGTGGGGTCTGGAGACCAGGATGCTCACGGTGACAAGGACCCCAGTAGTGTCCTTCCTGCTCTCCAGGATGTTTTTGGCTTGTTAAGGCTCTTCAACATAAATTTCCCTCTCATGCTATACAGCTCAGCATCTAGGACCACATCCTGGGAGATTCAGTTGTGAAACATTTTGAGCAGAAAAGAGGACTAAGCCTACAGTCCCGTTTTCTAGGTCAGTATTTTAAGCCCTGAATAATTGCAATGAGCACTCAGCTATCACTCCTGTCCTACCTAAAAAAGAAGCAGGAATCAGTAAATTCATCAGAAATAAGAGGTGTCTCCTCCAGGGAGGATGCTATGCCCCATATCCCAGGCAGCTTGAGGTGTTTATCAGAAGTACCCTCAAGCTAGGGACAGACATCAGATTTGCCTCTGACCTCTGATTTTCTATTCAGTATCTCAGGTGACTCCTCTGTCAGCATGCAGGTGGCATATAGGGGCTGGGACACCAAACAATATAGCTTCATCTGGTCCATAAAATCCCTCAAACTTATGTGGCTTGATGAAGTTTTTAGATGGTAATTTTAAAAAAAAATTATTAAGAAACTTCTTGGTGTCTTCTCTGTAGCTGGGCTATTACAACTGCAGGTCACATGCTCAGAAATAAATCTTTGGGGAAAGGGATGGAGAAAAGGGCTTCATGAGGCATTAGTCATAAACATGAGGACCCTTTTTCCTCAAAGTTATCCTCCATTAATTCTAGATCTTTTATTTGTGCATATATGCATCAGAATTTTTGCAAATAAAATAAATCACCAGAATTACATCAGCACAAGCACCTGTAGAGCCACACAAGCACTGCTAATGTGATGATTGCTTCCACTTGGTTGTTTAAGTACCTAGAAACAGAATTTGGTGCTCACAGGAGTTTTACATCTTCCGGCTCTGTGAGATGGCCAGATGAGTGTAGGGACTCATTTCCTTCTTTGTGTGGTGGCCTCTGACCACAGCAGAGAACAAATGGATAGCAAAGGTAAGGAAGAGTTAAGAGAATGAAAGTTTTGTGGGAATGGCATGCACACATCATTTAATAACTTAATAAACCAGAGGGTTTTTGAGGCAGCAAATAACAAATAGGGATAGGGGAGAAAAGCTTGTATCAAGGAAAGCAGAGGTTTAGAAAGAACATTTTAAACCTCTACACATAAATGAAGGTTTGGAGCAGGGAATTCTGCTTTAAAGCAGAGCAGAATTAGTGTAGCTCAGCTCCACAGCAATGCTTCAGAGCTCTCAAGCTCAGCAAAGCATTTGCAGGTGAGATAGTGCTTAGGTTTGGGCTAAGGTTTTGTTGATTCCCAGTGGAGGTCATCAAGTGCTTAATATTCTGTTATGTGTTTGCTTAACAGAGCACACGTTCTCAGATGGAAAAGGTGGAGAACAGATTAATTACGCTCTGACTCTTCCCATATGAAAACCTGGGGATAGGAAAGGCACTGCAAAACACATGCAATAATGTGGTCATTCCTCCAGCATGTAGAAGACTTGTGGAGTTTCTCACCAGAGGCTGCTGTGAATACGTGAAGCCTATGCACACTGAAGACAGCACAAGGACTTGAACAGAGATATATTCTAGATTACTGAACAAAGAAATTACATCAGCTCTGGAAATAGCCTGAGCTACAAATGCTCAGAGCCTGCGGGCAGCAAAGTACCTTTGATGTTTGCCCTGGTCTCACCCTGCCCTTGGCTTCTGCTTTCATCTACCATCTGAGTGGGGTGTTGGGCTGGGGCAGCCCTCAGTGTGACCTCAGGTCACTACTCTGTGCAGCTGTGGCCTGTGGGAGAACTTCATTAGCCTCACTTTAGAAGGACTGATGGAAAAATCCTGCTCAGGTGTAGCATCCAGATTCTTCAGTAGGGAGATTTCTGCCTAATTGCTATGATTTCTGCACAACTCTTACGGGTGATGCAGAGCATGCAGAATCCTCACATAGTTTTGTGTTTCTCTCCACTGAATAAAAGCACTATGAAGAAACACAGGTGAAAAGAAGCAGCTGTGGCACTGAAGTATGTATAGTATTGCTCTGTTCTTTGGCAAGTCTGGAATAAACAGTTGTACAGAAGCCCACAGAGAAAAAAAATTCCACAAGTCAAAGAATTTTCCTCAAAACTTCTGTAGTATGACTTGTTTCAAATGGGAGGAGTAGCAGGGCAGAAAGTAAGCAGAAAACTACAGGAGTAAATGTGTACAGACTAGAGAAAAATTATGCTCATGCAAAATACAACAGCAATATTGCTAAAAAATGCAGACTCTCGCCAAGACAGGGCTTAATTGTATTTTCAGCCACTATGTACCTGACATGTACACCTCCAGCCTTTTAATTTGCAGTCTTGAAAACCCTGATCTTGGGTAGGCTTGCTCTTCATTTTATTTGTGTTCCAGGGAGACATGTGGCTCATGAACACAGATGCTCAGAAAAGTCTGTTGGTGTGCACAACACATATTGTCATATATTGTTTGCATAAAGAAATTCCAACACTTATTCTCACCCAATATTTTGAAAAATGATTTCACTTTGCCACATTACACAGCTTGTTTGAGACAGAGAATCGTGTAACAACAGTGTCTTTATCCTCAAACTAATGGCATTTTCTGGGGGCATTTTAGTTGCAGCAATGAACTAATTTTTACTTTGTTTCATCAAACATCACAGTGGAAAATGCAACCAAGCACTTGGGCACCAAGGGTAAAGTATTCAACTTGAAATCCCCATGACTGTTCTGGTACTTAAATTTCCACAAGCTGTGTGTGTTTTGTTAGATCAATTTGTATCTAAAGGATGTGTGAGCTGAGCAGAGCCTTTCAGAGCACAGGAGGAGAATCAGCCTGCCCAAGTCCACTGCTGAAAAAAAGGGAGGGAAGGTACATTGATGTCTACAGATATGTTTTCTCTTTGACTTTAACAAGTTTTCCTAAATAATTTTCTCTCCTGCCTTGACAAATGAAAAACAGGTTCAGCAGGATAACAGCAGATTCTGGTAAATAGTGCATTTCTTATCAGTTTGTTTTACAGATGTGGGGGTTTTAACAAAAAATTTAACACAATGAACCTTGGATCTTCATAGCAAGACAAAAACATAACAATTTCAAACATAGTTTTATATTATCTGTGATCTCCGAGAATATATTTTAATCAGGAATATAAGACAGTTATAAGTTTATAATACAGGCAGGCAGTTGAGTAAAAAGAAGATAACTCTTCTATGTTTAGTAATACCCCAATAAACCAGACTTAGAAGCACAGAAATTATCCTATTGATATAAATTCCATCTATTTCTGATACAACTCTTTGGGGGGTTGTGGGTTTTTTTTTCTTTTTAAATCAGAGTGCCGCCGAAGGATACCTTGAAATTACAGCTATTCAGGAAAGCAAAATAAAACCGTGCTTATAGCTAAAATTAAGTTACTGATTTTAGCTCCATAAGCAGAAATGCACAAATGGAGAGCTCAGCATTTTCTAAAGTGTACTCAAGTCATGTTCCCAGCAATCAAGAGAGACCTAATCAGATTTTTTCCTCTCAAAAATAATGATCTTGGCAGATTTTGTTAAAAAGCTTGCCAGGCTTTGCTGTTCCAAGGGTGTTGCGTGCTTGTGGTGATTGCTGGGTGCTGAGATGTATTTGTGCCTCAGTGCTGCGTTTCCTCAGCCCCCGTGCCTGTGTCTGCGAGCAGCTGAAGGAGCTGTTTCCGAGTGTCTGAAAGCCCAGTGGAGATGGGAGGCTGCGGCTGCGCTGCCCCCAGGGACCAAGCTCTGTTTGCACCTCAGCCCTGAGCCGCTGCCCCGGAGCTCGGCTGCTTCCCAGCCACTCTCCCTGTGTCCCCTCCCTGCCCTCAGCCTCTGCTGCCAGTCTCACTTGCCCCTCTGCTCCTTCTCGGGTGACATGAGAGCTCAGGAAGGAAGGAAGGCCACCTGGCCACTTCCTCGGCCTTGTCCCAGTAGGCTGCTCATTCCTTCAGTTCACGCATTTTCCTACTCCTGTTTCTCCACCTTCCTCTAGTATAGAGGAAGATAACTAGTAACTAGTGTATCTAGTCATTGCCTTACAAGACATTTTGCCGTTTTTTTGCATGAAAATTGCTGCAAAACAATGCATTTATTTTACCATATAGGAAGAGTGGAAGACTTCAGAAATTAAGAGCAGCACTTTCTGCTTTAGTTGCCCATGGCTGAATAGCTAAATTAAGCTTAATTAAAAAAAAAACCCAAAAACCAAACAAACTAAAACTGCCCCACAAATGAAAAAATCAGTGGTGCTAAGAATGCTAAGAATACCTTATCATGATTGCTTACATTATTCTTTGAAGAGGGCACTTGGATGGAAAGTGCCAGAAGGCAACAAAAAAACTACACCAAGTCTGACTAAAGATGACAGCATCTGTTCATGCATCCTTGTTCCAGATGAATAAGACATCTCAGGTTGGAAGAAGGCACGATCAGATCCTGGTTCTTAGTGCTAGACCCTGAGCTGCCTGTGAGTGCCATCAAGCTGCAATACTCACACATGTGGCAGGAAAGTATGAGGGAGTCATGGACAAGTAACTCTCGGTGACATTCACGGTGGTGACTTAGACCATATCAACATGGAGTTCTAAAGTACCTGAAACACTGTCTGATCCAGTGCTCACAGCACTCCCACAGCCCCTGTGACTGGAGGCACTGGGAACAGCAATTCTCCCGTTTAACTACATGTTAAGAAACAGAGTAACTCAAGTAGAGAGATTAAATAATCCACTTCACCTGTAGAGTCTGGCTGGTGTCAGAGCTGCTGCTACTAGGTGAGGATTTCCCACTCTCACTCTCTGGCTGTGAGCAAAGGTGTTGCAGGGTGGGAGACATCTGAGAGGCTTGCCTGTTTCAGCAAGACACATGTGAAGAGAAAGACTCCATCAAGTGGTGTTTTTGTTTAGACTTCCACCTGGAGCTATAATTTAAGCATGCTTTAAGTGGTGGCCTTCCCATTAGCTCTTCTGAAGCACAGCCACATCGATCCTATTTCTGAACCACACATCTCTTCACAAAGGATTTATGTGACTGCCAAACCACAGGGCACCAGCAACCATTTTTGTGCTCATGAGGCTTCACCAGCTTGAGTGCACTGCACGAGTGAATTGCCCAGGAGAAGGTATCCAACTGGTCTGTGCTCTTGAAAGCTTACCCTTCCATGTTTCTTTTTTTTTTTTTTTTTATACAGCTAAATATTGCAAACTGCATTTTAAGCCTAAACACAGTCTTTCATTCTTAACCTCTGTGTTTATGCATTTTATTGAATTTTTGAAGATTGGATTAATTTTCAGCATTTGATTTGTTGCAGTGACTTCGGGCTGGCTGCCCAACCAAACCATGGCTGTTACTCTTGGATGATGGCCTGACCATTAATTATTTCCCTGCTGAAACTGCATTACCACAAAATAAATTTTGTTATAATGACATTAAGTAAAGGCCACAGAAACCTGTCCAGCATTAGAAATTTCTTCTTGGAAGCTTTTTTATGCTTTTTCTTCACATTATCTAAATCAAGAATGAGATATCATTTAATATTTTACCAGCTTATGAATAAACAGGCCTTTTATTTTCCTTTCTGTAAATACAACATCAGCATTGAAGTAATTATCAAATCACAGACATTATCCTGCAATCTTTATGAATTCAATCTTCCAAATAAGACAACACATTTAAGCACAAAAAGATTGAATCATGTCAGGTTAAGTTAGTTACCATCTTTAGTTTGCAGGGTATAACAGTTCTTACTTCATAAGTCTCAGTATGTAAAAAGGGTTTGATAAAATACTCATTACTCATTCTTAAGAATATGGACATTTTTAGCCACAAAATAAAAAGTAAACTATTTAGGACTCTAATGAAAGACATTGAGGTGAAAGGAAGAACAAGAACAAAATATGTATAATTAAGAATGAGCCCCCCATAGGTTCACTGTTAGCCCAACTGAAGTACTAACAATATGTATTTTGGTTACTTGTATCAAAATCCTGCAATTATCCTAATATATGGTAATGTCATTGCCCTTGAAAATACTGCTTTCCTCTAATAATTTAAGAAGCAGATCAGTTATGAAATCATGTGGTTTGGGCTTGCTGTTGGTGATGTCACTCTGTTGCTGAAAGATATAAAAATTATTAATTCCTTTCCACTTCCACCATTCCCAGTCTGCTCCATCAGAGCAGCCCATTACCCTTTACATTATATTCATGTGGAAAATAAACCACATTTTTTTCCAGCAGAATACTTTTTAAGAAATATCTGCAGAGGTGATTTACCACTGAGAATATAAACAGAGTTGGAGACATTCAGTTATCTTTTGCTGCATTAATCCAATTCCATTTTAGCTAACAGCAGCCTGATGTTCCTTATCCTTCCAGAAGGTAATTCTTGCTTGCCAAATATATACTTTTCCAGTAGTTATTATGCTTCTAAGTATTTTCTCATTGTTTTCTGCTGTTCAGTGTATTTTTTTTAAAGAATAATTTTTTTTTTTGTAACTTCATCATTGGTTTGAAACATCTCACTGCAATTTAATTATGAAGAATAAAAGGAGTAACAGGCTAATACACTTAGAGCAAATGTCTTTGGCTACTTTAGATTTTTTTTTCCCACAATTACAGACCAGTAAATTCAGTGGGTTTTATAGATTAGAGCTCAAGAAGGCCATCATGATAGGCAATGGAATAAGTCTGAATTTTTGCATTCTTGTTTTAAGTAGGGATTTTTATTATCTGCTCCAGCACAATGTACAGCCTTTTTCCTTTACCACTGCCCACGTGGGCTTGACTGGCAGTCTCAAATTTTACTTTCTTTCCAGAGCAGAGAGACTGTTTTGCACATGATTTTGTGCAGCACATACAACTCAGCTGCCAGGTTTGAGACTTTTCAACAATGGAGAACATCCTGGTATCAAACCTGCAGCTGGAGCTTTGTTGTGCTTGCTGCTGTACAGAGAGGGAAGATCATAAACTTAGAACATAAGCAAATGGATCAAAGTGTAAAATACCAAGTAAGGAGTAAGGGAGAAAGGAAGGTATTCAATAAACACACCAGTCCCCTTTCATCAGCTTGCATCATCTATCTAAAAATGTCCTGCAGAAGATTGTCACTAGTACTTTTGTGATGTCCAAAGGAAAAATGTTCACAAAACTATACCCCTCAAAGCCCAACCCATCCCTTAAGGATCTGTGCTTGTTACAAAATCCCTTGTAAGAGGATTGCTTAGCTCTTTCATGTGCATAGCCCTGGGAAAGAATATATACTATTGTTTGGCTTTATAATGACATTGAGACTAACTACCTGGAGTTATAAATGTTCCCATTTCAAGCAACAAATTCTTTAATTTCATGGAGGTTATAACATGGTTCTAACAGGTTAGAGAACACAGATGCTCACAGCATCACTGCTGTTTTCCCCAACTGATGCTCTTCTGTGATGAGTTATCAAAACACTTTTACCTGGTTCCCATTATTATGGGCTTCTTGGGCCCCCTCCAAAATAACCATTACTATCTATCTGATTCCAATTCCTTTTACAGGAGCTTTTTTCTCTAAATTTTGTAATGCTTTAGGACTAAAGTAGCAAGGAAATATACAAGTACAAAAACAAAAGCCTGTCTTGATCCTTTCATCCAAATTACATCAAGAGGCTAGCCTCTGGAAACAGCTAATGATCCAATCAGCATAAGAACACATTACAAATTTGAAATCTAATACATTATCTCTAGATGGAGATTTATGATGTAATTATACATTTGAAGAAATTGAATATTTTTATAAGATTGATTTTTCTGTTGCTGTAGTCTCTTGCAATGATCCCTTTAGCATTTAAGTTCCTAGCTGCATTCCACAAAAAAGGTTTTGAATTCAAGTGTTGCTTGACAGAGAGGTCTTCATTGACAAAGGCAGGAAGGTAGCAATGAGTGGAAAAAAAGGATGCTAGGAATAGGTACAAAGGGACTGCAAGCCCCTGGCATCCTCCTGGGATCTCTTTGCATTCTTTGTTAACATGATGTTGGCAATTTGCTTTCATGCAGTTCATGAGCTAATGCAATCTCCATGATATGTGCTCCCAAGCAGTTCAGCAGAAACACAAACTGAAGTGGCAATAAGCAATGAATCAACAAGCCCTTGCTGAAATGACAGCAAACAATGAATTAACAGTCTGCTAGGGCATCCTTGAATCTGTGACTCCTGTGGCATATGGATTCCTGCCCTAAAAATGAAACATCAGTCTGCTTCCATTGCCAATGTAATCAGAATTAGGAAGTAGCCAATACAGAGAGGCTGCACTTGGCCATATACTTACTTGTTTGTGCCATGTTATGAACTGCTGAGTCCCAAGAGCCCTAAAACTATATAAATCCATACATATATACACATTACCTGTGGAACAAGAATCAAATCTACAAGTATTTGCCCCAGCATTTATTACAAGTTGCATCTGGAGGAAAGGGTTTCTGTCAGGGATGCTTGGAAACACATTTTAAGCTTGTGGTTTCAAATTAATCTCAGCAGAAATGTAAAACTTAAGCAAGTTGTACTCTCTGCTTCTCATGCCATTCTCCTTCTCTGAGTGCTTGATTTTAAGGAGAATATGGTAGCAAAATATCACCAATTTTACTTTAAACTCAGTCAAAATGAGTTAACTCCTGGGCAGGCAACTGTAGCTCTGCACGTTTGTATGTGAGTCCAACAGCCAGAAAGGAGCACTCACACACTCCCTCTTCTCTCTGCTCTGGGCTGGAAGAAGAAACACTTGGTTTTGTCTTTGAAGGTACCAGAGGTGGTTCCACTTCTATATAGAAATATTGGTTATGGCCCTTTTTGCTATTTGTGAAATTGGGAGACAAAGACACATGACAAAATGGGCTGCTGGAATAGTCATTTTGTCTTTATTTTCTCATCCATTTTCTAAACAGGCAGTGTTATTTCAAAAAAATCAGAAATTAAGTCATGGTCAAAACCACACATAGAATAACTTAAATAAACATTTTTCTTTTCAAGATGATTGTAGTAGAAGATAAATAAAATATATTATTTTGGACTTTCTCCATAAACAGTTCATATTCAATAGTTTCTCCATTAAGTATTCAGAAAATCAATATTTATTACTTAAACTACTCTGTCACTGACTGCATCTTTAGAGGAACAAGTTGGCTGGAAAAAATGAGATTTCACTGAAGAATAAACCTATGGAAATTATGTTTCTTAATGTTTATGCATCCTTAATTCTCTCTTCTCTCTTGAACTCAATCTACATGAAATTGGTTTCACCTGAGTGGAACTGGAAGCTGCTGGTTCTTAGTTTAGCTAAGGGACCAAGCAGCAATGTTATACATTGGATTAGGGATCATTAGGGATCATCCACAAAGCTAACACTGAGGCTAAGCTCCTGAGAAACCATCCTCTGCAGAGTTGCTCTTTGTTCCTAAAGAAGAATGTATTGACTTCATTCAGCCCAGAGATAGCCCAGCATTAGCTTCAATCAGCTAAACCTAACACACACCCACTGCTTGCACAAGGAGAGGCTTTTGCTGTATTGAAGATATTAATCTAGATCAACAGCCATGGAGCTGTGCTGCCAGTCCTGCACACTGCTTACCACAATTCCTATATGTCTTACCCCAGTGGTTACTGCTCAGACTGACTTGGCACCTAAGGGACACCCTGTACAGCACTGCATGGACCAGAGGAGCAAAATGCAGCTTCATCTCAGAGAACTCACAGCCTAGGATAATGTAACAAACAGCGGTCCTGCCCCACAACAAAGCAAGGCTGCCACAGCTGGAGCTGTGTCCTCTCTTCATGCCACAGCCCAGCATAACCCCAGTGTCATAAAAGAATACAGATGGAGCTCATAATACTTAACATTAACTAGATGGACAAAGAGAAAAATCTTAGTCCACTGCATTAGACATTAGCTTTTTGTTTTTGAACACTGAGTTGAAGAACCGGTTTCCTTCTGGTCTTTCTCATCAATACCACTTGTCTACAAAATTACTACAAAACACTGCAACAATCTAATATCTGCTTAAAATAATTGAGCAGCTTTGATGATGGTCTGCTCCATCCTAACCTGAATCTTAATCCAGTCAATCTTTGTATTTTTTTCTTGTCACTTTTTATTGCCAGCTCTATTTCACCTCACATCTTGTTTAGTCTCTACCCTAAAACCTCAGTTCCTACAGGCAAGTAGTTAAAAGAAAATCTTGTTTCCCTTTGCAGTTTCTAGGTCTCATAATTGCACCAAAAGGCTTGAAAACATGAACCACGTCAGCTTAAAGAAAGCAAATAAAAAACTCTAAGGCACTTTTTAAACAAAATTCTCATCATTTTTACAAGAAGCTTGTAATCTGAAGAGGTGAGGTGGGTGCCTGAGTCACAGAAATTTCTAAGTCCTTGGGGTTCAAATATAAGGATTCCTCTTCACCTTCCTTTTCTTCTTCTGCTTTTCTACTCTTCTATTTGATATGAGGAACGAAGATGCCCAAATTTCTGGTAGAAATCATCTTCAGCACGATTCAGAGCTTCCTCATCTATGTAGACAGCTGGTCTCCGGGAAGCCAAGAAGTACTGCACTTTCCTCAGGCTCCATCCCATCACGTACCTCAGCCAGCCACTGACAGCAGCTGTGGACCTGCCAACACCAGCATTGCAATGAACATAGACAGTGTGTCCATTCTGCAGCAGCCCGTGCAGGAGGCAGACAGCTTGGGGCAACATCTGGATTCTTCCTAAGGTTAAAAACAAGGCACGTTCATTTGCACTGGACAAAGTCAGTTCATGGCTGAGATTCTGCCTGTACAGCCTGATGAACTATGAAATATAATGGCAGATCTGACATATTCTACTTTTTTCTTTCTTTTCTCAAACGACTTTCTAGGCTAACTTGTTTTTTTTTTTTCCCCTTGCAATATAGAATCAGATCACACAAAACTGTAAAATGCCCCAAGTCTTCTCTAAATATACATTCTGATAACATCAGATGTGTGTGGCATATTCATTTTCAAAGGAACTGGGACAAGGCAGGACAGGGAACAGCACAACTTACATAGTGTTACAGTTAGCAAGCTAAAAATGAAATTTGTTTATTAATACAAGAGATTTGTGAAGACACCTACATACTGCTGATTTCCAAAACATTTTAATGAAGGCCACCAATTTAGTAAGTGAGGGAGGGAGAGCAGAAGAACATTTTACTGTACAACTTAAAACAGTTATGATTTCACCGTGTACTAAGCATACAGTCAAACACAGAATAGCCTTTCTCACTCCCAAAGGAAGGAACATACCACATTTTCTGACCCTTTTCTTCTGTCTGGGAAACAGAGCTGCAAATAGCAGAGCTCAACTTTTCCTCATGGCACATATGAGCACTGACAGTAAGCCCTTTCAAATCCCTGTTTTAAGGTCTCCTGTCTTCCCTGATGTCCTATAGCTGATATGACAGTTATCTATTTGGGGCAGTGGTATTTCACTGTGCTGAAAGCACTCGCTTCTGCTGGCTGTTCACTTGAAAACACACTCACTTTCTAACCTTCTGGTTGGAAACAAGACTTTGTACTGAGCATTCCAGCCAAGGACTTAAAAGAACCAGAAACTGATGTTACAGCTCAGGTGCTATGAGTATTTTCAATTAATTGCAAACTTTTACATAAATGTTGCTATGGAGTTTCATCAGACTGGGATACTACAGTTAAAGAAAAAGTGTTTGTTGGGAAGGGAACAGCAGGCACACAGCACTGTCCTCCATTTTTTAATCAGCAAAGGGGGCAAGCTGCCCTGCTCTGCAAACTTGCTGTCTTCCACTGACACAGCATATTTCCATTATATAGGCTGAACTCAAACCAAAAGTAAAAATAGACAAGCAGTTATTGATGTCAGATGGCTTTAAACTCAAATACAAATAATACTGCCAGACACAAAGTACTTCAGATGGCCTCTCTGCCTCCAAGAAAATATGAATAATTTGCTAAAGACAGCACACAAAGAAACTACACCTTGTGTTCCAGTTATGTTTTCATGCAAAATGTGCACAGAGCTCCTTTCCCCCCACTACCAACTGTCATGAAAGTGACAGATTAAAAACTCCAAGTGTTTGTTGCTGTTAATTTACTGCAAGAGTGACATGAGCATTACCTTCAGTGCTCATGTCTGCAGTTGGCAGCCAGACATAGGCAAGACCTTCTTCCTTATACAGTTTCATGAGGATTTCGGGGCTCATGGGTTCTGGGTAGCGGTTGCAGCCCCAGGAATTTTGAACAATGTCAGATTCAGTCTGGAAGTTCATCACAGCTGTAACACCCAGCTCATGCTTCAGCTTGATGGTCACGTGCTCCAGCTGCCGAGGACAACTTCCCAGCCAGATGTTTGGCAGAATCCTAGCATTGAGAAAACACTGGGGTTGATTACAGTACCTTAAGGAAACTGCCAAGTTCAGCAGTGTTCCTGTTCCAAACCTGCTTGACATCATCACACTAACACTGCTAAGCACAGACTTATCACGTCAGGCAGTAAGAAACTTCTTGTTTCATTACAACTTATTTTGTTACAGTTGAGTTGGTGATGTCTGTGGCTGGGGATCAAGCTCCTAGACTACCCCAAAGAGCCAGATGTAATGAGAAAAAAAATTTCAGAGCACAGCTATAGCACAGGTCTCCAACGCATCATTCATCACTAAGCTTGAAGTAGAAGCTTACTAACTTCAGGAATTAAAAGAAGAAAACCCTGAAGATTCATGCAATTTGCACACACAGAAAAAAACCCAACAACAACAACAACAAAAAACCCAAACAAACAAAAAAAAAAACCACCAAAAAATAAAAACAACAACAAAAAAAGGTAAAGAATTCATATGATCCAAATCTTAGTGATAAGTCAAACATAAAGTCTTCCAACTCTTAAGCTGCCACTCTAGTGAGGGAAGTAGGGAAAAAAGCATTTTGAGCAGCCCTTCTATGATGAAATTTAAAAATTAATGAGTAATTTTCTTCTAATTTTTCTCTGATCTCTTGGAGACTAGTGGGAATCAAATACAGAATCACCATACATGTATAGCTTCTCTCAAGGCCTTGAAGGACCAGAAATTTTTTAGGAAAACAAGGTTTATGTAGGACGGGAAAGTACCAGAAATATGGTTGCTTATCTAAATCAAACTTCAAGACTTCTATGGTTTTCCCATTGCTAATTATCATAAAACTATTGTATACTTTAACAGATGTTGACATTATAAACTGAATATTTAGAAACTTGTTTTCAAATAAGGGGTTTTAATATGTACACACAATTAAACTGATAGTATCTACAATGGATTATTCAGATGCTCGAATTATTAGTGATCTACTTTAATTTCTTTATGCTTCCATTAACTTTGATTTTGAATGTGCAATCTACAAAGTAAAGAAAAATCCCTGCATTTAACATAAAACTTTGCAAACCTTATTAACTGCAACAAATCTGTAACACTACTAACTGCAAACTTAGCAAATACTATTAAATGCAAATCTACAACAAAAGCAAGAGCCTCAAAATTAAAATGTCTACCATGCATGTCTTATGATCTTTCCCAATTTTAACCTCAGCAACAAATAAGGAAATGTTTTATGTTTTTTCAGGAGCCTATAAACCGCTCTTAAATAATCAGTTATCTATTTCCATTTTACTATCACAGTAATAGGTACTAGCATTTAATTAAGACTTGTAATTGACTGTAATTATTAAATCCTGCTATATTAGTACGGCAATATTATCAAAAAGAAATATTCAGATTCAGAAAGTACTAGTTATTATTTTTTTGTGATTGTAATTATTGTTGTTGTTATAACAATAATTATTATTATTGTTTCCATGGTGAGTTTCATACTAGCCAGACAAACACAGCCTTTGGCCTTAACAATCTCTGTTTCAATGGGACAAAACACTTGATCTCAATATATGGTAACTGAGAATAATTGGTAATATGAGACCAATTTAAACAAATGTATTCCATAGCAAATAACCATTTCAACCATGTTCCAACAGTGAGATCACTTGAAAAGATGTGACTTAGTTTTTATTTCGCATACATGTTCAAGAATTGCCCAAAATCCAACATAACCAGCTCAAGCATTCCCACTGATCAGAGGGATGGATGAAGGTCCACTGCAACAACGGCTTCACTGCTCCTTTCCCACGTGCCAGCCCCACAGCAACCCCCGTCCTAACCTGAGCGAGTGCCTGCTGTCAGGATTCTGCCACAAGAACCTGTCACGACGATTAGGGCATTTCAAGGTGCTGAATGTAAGTTACAGTGCCCTAGCAGATGCTGACAAATGGCTGGAGATGAGCAATGGCCACAAAACTCCATTCCCGGGACAGAGAAATGGCAATATCACTAATAACTTGTGACAATATGAGGATATTATTTCAAGAACAAGAACATTAGTACCCTTCCTTCAAAGGCTTTCCTGGAGACTCATACATAATTCACTTGATACTTTGTGAAACATCTAATGCACTAAATTACCTTGATGGGAGGAAAAAATGTGTGTTTTCTAGGATTTGATTAAATTAAAAGTGACTAAAACATTCCTGAGATAAACAAAATTCTGAGTAGTACTCTTGCTTACTGATAAACCAATGCTTTATAATTTTTTTCTCCAATGATTTTTTAATGGGTGAACATCACAGCTGTGCTATCTGCAAGACCCCTGGGATATAAACCATTTGTTTATTTTGTTCTTGCAGCCCAACAGGTCTTGTACATTACAAAACCTCCTGTATTGCACAACACTAATTCTATTTACTGAACAATCTGAAGAGTTTATCAAATTTTTATCATTGTCTTTCCCCACAATTAACTAAACTAGTGGAGGCATTCAGAGAATGACCAAAGAGATGTATTTAGGACAGGCAATTCTTGTGAATTAATTTTATGATGAGGTCCTAAAGTTTAGCCTTTGAGAGGATCAAGATGTAGCCTTGACCTTGGTCTACAAGTCCCTTATCTACCCACCTACAAATAACTGTAATTCTTGGTCTTGCTGGCTAAGGATTAACCACCCTTTTACCATGCAGAAAACAGTACTGCAGAGTCATCCTATCAGCCAATTTATGTAAAAGTTCTAGGATAATCCTACTGCATGGTACCTATATTTCTATTTGACTTTATCTAGTTCAAACCTTACCTTTTTCTGACATCAGAAGGAAGGAATAAAAGGGGTTAGTGCGACTACAAAGACTAATGGAGAGTTTAACAGCTATATTTTATATATTGATAATTTTGATAGCCCTACTGAGGGCTTCATTATGCTGAGGATCAGGAAAACATAAATATGGAACCAAGCAAGAATGCAGTAATTTCATTTTTACATCTCTTTCCTTAATGATATAACTTAGTTTTCCTTTTCAACGTGGTCCTTCTTTAAGTTGCCACTGAACTTCAGTAGGTAGCTAGATTTTAGCCACAAGACTATTTGGCATGGGAAAGAGAGCTCTTTAATGTTCCCCTCTAAACTGTCAAGTTATAGTGCTCTGAGCTCTCTGACAGCCACTGCTTTCCAGCTCACATGTGGGTATATTCCAGCAGCAGATTATGTGATCCCTAAACACATCAAAAACCATTAAGAAATTATTAGTGATCAATAGAACTTTAATCCTTTCAGCCAAACCCCTTTGATGTTCCCAAAATATCAAAACAGGATGGTGTTTTAGCAAAATTCTACTTGAAATTTTGCTCAAATATAAAAATGGCACTCTGTCATTGTACATTTTTACTCTCTGTATCAAGGATAATAAACCGTGTTTCGCTCCAGAAGACATTGTCAATTCAGAGACAGTTTATCAATGAAGAAATCACCTAAAGTGATTTAAACATCAACAATATTTAGTGATCTTCTGAGATTGAGACTTGCAGATTGTCTATAAACCCTTTCTTTATAGGTACTTTCTGTCAGCTGTTTTCAGCCTGCCCTACACTTCAGTTCTCCACCAGTAGTATGGATACAATATTAACCTACCTTAAGGGGACTTTTAGGGGTGCAACGGATGAATTAATGTGAGAAGCTTGAGACTGTGTGACAAGGACTAAATCTTAGGCAAATGTTATTCAGTTTATTTTTACAGAGCCCAGACCAAAGGCTGACATACTTAAAACCTGCTCTTTGACTTATAAACTGAGAAAACTAATAATTATTTATCATTACCACAGAGTAAATATGGAACACCCTGCAAACACGTGTACATTTCTTTTCCAGCACTCTTAAATTATTTTTAATGATCAAGACATGTATTGTGTTTGTTGGCTTTCCCCCAGGACCCTGCACTGGATTAAAATGACAATTCAGAGTGAATTATATATAATATTGTTATATTATATATAACAATTCAGAGTGAATACATCTAAAATAGCAAATGCATTCCATTTAATCAATGCGTATGCAAATGGTCTTCCCATCCCTAAGGAGAAAATGAGCCTGAGGCAATGAAAAATTAGCATTGTGAAAATTTATTTTTTAATGGTGCAGACTAATTCTCAGGCTGCTTCACAAAGCATGACACACCATACCTCTCAATCTTAGTACAGTACAAAAGCAGCCCAGCAACTGTAATTGTAGGGACTTGATTTCCAGGGAAAGTGACGTGACCTAGGGGAAGACACCAGGTTACTGCATCAGGCAGTCAGCCCTTCCTTCATGACACCAATGTCTACTCTGCTTCTTTGGCAGCTCTTGTTTTACTTTTGCTAATAATGCTTTGAGACAAACAGATCCTAAATTTAAATTTCCTTAAAATGCTGAGTTGCAAGCTGGGACGACTCAGGTACTGCTTCCAGATCTGAGCAATCATCAGTGTGCTAGGAGAAGGCATCTTAGAATCTACCCTAAAATTAACCAACCCTCTAAGAGTTACAGTTCTTATAGAAAAGGATAGGATTTGGCACTTTAGGAACACATTTCATAAGAATATCTATCAGGTATTGACAGGTGTCCTTTTATCCTGATAGTTGCCAGCTTTAATCAAAAGAGAGGACTTTGCCAAACTAAGGAAAAATAGCAGGGCATTTGTCATTGGTTATTGGTAACAATGATCCATCAATGATGCCATTTGTTTATACCAGTGATATTTTTGACCAAGGTCCAGTCTATTATTTTAAATGAAAAGTGATGGATTGAATCATCCCTCAGTGCCAGGTGAAGGTGTAGCCTGTGTTAAAGCTTGCATTCTACTTCACTTTTCTACACCAGACTTCCTTTGATCCCATTAAGTGTCTGATGTCAGTGAGATAAGTACTAAAATACACATACAACAAAACAGAGCCATTTAGCTGAAACAACAAACAAAATAATGATTAAATTTACTCTGTCCTCCCTCAAGACTCTTATTTCCTAAAGGTATAGCATGCAACCACAGCTACATGGAACTTGTAGCAAAAGTTACTCTGCATTCCCAGAAGAGCAACGTATATAATTCAGTCAATTTACCCCCAGCACTTTGTGTTGCTTCTAGGCATGCAGAGTGGTTTTTTGCACCAATGTGGTGCTATTGCCATGGTACCACTACAACAAGCAGCCCAAAGGGAATATAGGCCTGAAGTACAGCTCAGTCACAGATGATTTTTGCAGCATTTGAACTGCTAGAGACTGTTTCCAATTACACTGCATTCCTATTTCCTCCCCTGATGGCACTGGAGTAAGAACTCATTCAGAATTTTTTTATAGGGTGGATGTTTAATTGAAAATTATGATCGGTCTGGACCAAAAGCTTCATGAAATTTTTCAACTTTCAGCCAAATTTAAACTAGTTCAGAGACCACATGTCTGTTCCCTGTCTCATATGACACAAAAAAGAGATTTCCAGAAGTATTGCTTTGGGCATATTCAAAATGAGAATATAGGAAATCCTCAGCTATAGCTGAGATGCTCTTTCATCTTTTCTGTATTCTCTGCCCTGTGACAAGGCACATCACTTTAAATGGCAATACCACTGGATTATGATGACCCAGAACTATCATCCTGCATGTGCTCCTTCTTTTGCCTGTGGCATCCTTCTAACAACATATAGCAGCTTATTCATAGGTCTGTGTGTGCCTTCCCTGAAGTACCAAATTAGACATCTCTCTTCCAAGCCTTCCTTGTTCTTTTCTCTGAACCTGTGACAGTGAGCACTTCCTAGAAATCAGATGAGGTTCCTGTACTTTTGTCAGAGCAATCTGGAAACATTACTTAGATTTCTGTCTAATGCCCTGAAATGCATTCACAGAGAGAGAAGAATTTGCAAATGACCAATTCTGTTCTCTGGTGGAAGATCTGAGCATGTTCAAATTTTCTTTGATATGTAGAAAACACACTGATTACTATCCTCACCTCAGAAAAAATTTCTTTTGTCCAATATGAATAGTGCAGTCACAGGTCATAGACACACCTTCTTGGCTCCACAATGGACACAAAGAACAGATTATTTCCTTCCATTCTGTAAAACCCTCTTATCTCTAAGTTACTAACACGCTCCAACACAGCTTTGCATTCTTCACACACACACACACACACACACACACACACACACACACACACTTGTCATATATTCAAAGCATCTGATCGCTCTTGTTTGCCTTTGGACTCTCTCTCTTTTTGAATATGTTATGCCCAGTACTGAAAAGAGCACATTTCTGAGAAGAACCAAAGATTACTTACTTCTTGTGTTTCAAAGGCTTTATCCCTCTTTAAAGTTCCCTGGCAGTTCTTTTACAGCATGTCATTGCTGACCTATATTCAACATGGGATTCAGTTTTCAAGTTAAGATCTTACCAAACAGATGCACCTGCTCAACAAGGAGAGACCAAAGTTTGCTAAACCATTTCTAGTTTCAATTGCCAGTGGTGTCAAATCAAACTAAATGAATATGCAGCAAAGGAGCAGATGAGATTCCCAGTTGATGAATGCATCTCAGCAATATGTCCTGGAATAAATAATCTCACATGAACATTGCTGTGTTTTAAGCTAACTATAATCAAATAGAAAGGGAAACAGTACCTGCTTGTAATGACACTTGGTGAAAGCATTGCTTTATAAAGAGATCAAAGTGGAAATATGAGCCTTTACCAAGAAGTGAACTGAAAGTAACAAAAAATTTATAGTAATGGTCTAAAAATCATTGATTCTACTCTACACACTCAAACTTTGAACTTTTTACTAATATTTTATTGTATCAAGACAGATATATAAAAATTAAAATATTCAAAATACAGTAGATTCCAGCTATTTCTTGTGAAAATACTTTCAAATGAGGGCAGACTAAGGATTTAATGTTCTTAAGAGGGAATTTAACAACCATTTAAAGGTCATATATATGAAAAGGGCAAACCAACTGGCTTGAGCTAAACAAAAGACATAAAGAATATCAAATTCCATATAGCTTCACCTATAACGTAGCTATCAAGAGATGAGAAAAATGGCAACATTTTAAAAAAGTTTTTTAGTCTTGTATCTTCCTCCAAAATACAGACAGCATGGACAAATATCAAAACAGAGGAGTCCCTTGTTTGGTCTTGTACAGGAATTCTGGTTTTACTATGGTCTGTATAAACAAAGGACAGAAAGATCTCTCAGCAAAAGGCCTCCTTACCAATGAAATAATAATGTAAGAATGGGGGGTTGCGACACTGACATTTCATTGCATATTGCATAGGGCACAAGGGTAAATGGCTGTGATCTTAATCCCTTCTCCTGTTGATTTACTGATAAAGTTTCCTTGCAGAAGACAAACTGATGGACCCTTCGTGGTGAGAGGCCTGACTTAAGCAGGATTGAGTGGGAACAGTCAGATGCACTTCATTTCCCACCACAGAGTCAAGCAGTAGTAGCCAGAGCAGGAGAGCAAGTTTTGATGATGCTATGGTCTGACTCCAAGATAGAATAAACAGGCTTAATAAGATCACTCTTATCAAGAAAGATGGAATAAATGGCCATAACCTTAGCAGAAGCCACCAGAGAAAAGCACTGATTCATGATAAAACTATATCCTACTGAAACAACACAGCTGCAGACCTTGTAGAAACTATTTATATTCTTGAACAAAAAATTGCTCTTAACCTAAATGTCAAATGTAGAAGGAGCACAAGTCATTGCTTATAAAATTGTTCTGCTTTACCATGAAAGAGTGCAGTTTATTGTGAAGGTAAGATTTCTACCTCAGGGCTTTAAATGAGGAGAATTAAACAGACTACAATGTAGCTCCAAGGTGCTTTTTTATTCCTTCTTATTTGGAACTCTGATGAAAAGCAATTAAGCTCTGGCAAATTTTCTTCTTAGATGTAATTTGAACTACTTATCTAGCTTCTCACATGGGAGCAGACTTGGAATGTAGAAAGAAACACCTGCTTTTATCACTTTAGAACAACACTTTGTCAGCTTAGCAATATGCAGAGTTTCTCAAGCCCTTGCATTCTGAGTCTCATGCTTATAGTACCTTACTTATTCTATGTTCACAAATCAGTGGCATAAAACCACTTCATTTACTGATATGCCAAGCAAATAAGCCATTAAGGTTTGACCTCAAGCTGACAATGTGCTAGAAGTAAAGCAGGTAAGAATAGTATCAAACCTGTAACTGAAATACAGTATTACCCAGACAGTATTACTCAGCTACAAAGTGGTTCCAGTATTGCACTGCCCTCAGGTTCTGCTGTCTCAGGAAATGATTTCCATAGCATCAGCTTGATGGTAAAAAGAGCTTGACTGTGCCCACTTTACCCACCAAACTGCTCTTACAGCAGGCACCACGGTGCCTTCAGGTTATGAGACACTGAGCAACCGTGCCCATGCCTAAGCACAGCTCTTCTCATTCACAATCTTCCGGTGCAGTCTGTGTGTGCTTCAGGATTGTCCCGGCTTTGAAGTCACCAGGGATACAGGATAAAAAGATCCACATGAGAATTAAAGTCACATAAGATTTGAGTCTAGACAGATCCACAATTTTTTTTCTTTATGGCCTATTTTCCCCTTCCACAGCAATCCCAAACATTCCCTTACAAGGAGCATAAGAGCTTTTTTAAAAGAAACTCACAAAAGCCATCTCATAAGGTCAGATGCAGAGATCAAAAACATTCTTAACATCCTATACTCTGCCAAAGCATGGAACTTATTTGATGAAAACACGTAGACAACTGGGAAGTAAACCATATCCCACACTGCAAAAATTACAATAATACTTGGATAAGCAGTAGCACTAGGCTTGAAAGTCACAAAATAATCCTTCTGTTGCATTCAGTACTGGTAGACCATCATCAGAAAAAATGGGATGTAGGAAGAGAAACACCTGAAGAGCCCAGCAGAGAGTACCAGAACAATCAGAGTTCTAGAAGACATGTTTTCAGAGAAAAGACTGAAAGATCCAAGGATTAATATCAGAATGAATATAGTGAGATATTCCAAAGTCAATCGCTCTGATTCTGGGAAAAAAAAAGGAGTTTCCAAGCATACATTAAAGGGCTATAGAGGGGAAGGATACTAATTTGTTCTCCAAGTCTTCTGTGGAGATAACAAGAAGAAATTAACTTGAATTGCACTAGGAAGACTTAAATTGAGATTAGTAAAGCTTTTTAATGGTTGGAACAGTGAGGTAATTGAATGGGAGAGTAACAGGCCTATAGAGTCTCATCACTAAGATGAGATCATATTTTAGATCAGGCTGGATAAACCTGAAATGATTTAAATGTAATTGAGATTAAGTTGGGGCAAGGAAATGGACTGGATACTTTCTGAGGTCTCTTTGAGCCTATGATCTATGATACTATAATCATAAACTTTAATTTCCATTTCTGGAATCACTACCTATATTCATTTATCAAGTTCCATCTTGAAATAATTTAGGTTCCTTGTCCTTCCTGCCCTATTTGAAAGGTCATGCCAGAATTCAGACATCATTCCTTTGATGACAGAAACCTTGTTCTAATTTACATTCTAAATTCATTCAGAAGCAATTAATATCCATTTGATCTTAAAGAAGGTTCAATTTCAATAATTCTTCTTCCCCCTTTGTAGTAATTCCTGAATGTCTTTTGCAAATAGTAATAGATCCTCTTTCTTAGTCTTCATTAAACTATGCTGCCTATCCCAGGAGTAGTCAAACTATGGTAGCACAGAGTTCCTTTCAAGCCAATTTATTTACCTTCAACTCCAGTGGCATAAAAGTTACACATCCTGTGGAAACCATTCTCATCCATTGCATATTTGTTCTCCTGACACAATAATAGATTAAATTTATCTAATTTTGTCTCTAAACTAAGCTCACATACTCCAGTAAGTTCAGAGGAATTGCTGTTATCAACCCTGCAGTACATTCAAACCTATACAGTGAAAAGACCCACAACATAAACTCTTCTCCCGTCTTCATTTCATTCCATTAAAAAATCTTAAAGCAAGTTAATTTATCTCTTATACATTTTTCATAATCTATTTTGTCTCTAGTCTAGATACAATCTAAAGTAATGTGGTCACACAAGACTTTACCTACACAGCCAGAACTGAAATGTGGAAGATTAAATGTTATTCTCCCTGTATTCAAAGTGAAATATTTTATGTCACATTTTTCTATGTATTTCTACTGAAGATAAGAAAGTAATTATTCCCAAGCACACCAATGCCCTGTAGGAGAGGGTGTCCAGACCGAGCCTTACAGGACTTTGCCAGAATTTGTTTTCAAACATACACACAAGGTTTTAATGGATGCCTAAGGAGCACACTGTATGCAGCAGAAAGCAAGATTCACCTTTGTAAGGATCTACGCTTCTTGTGCTTTCATTTTATAAACATTCTCTGAAAGCAGACAGTGTGCCAATTACAAAAATACAGCCTGAGAAGAGAATCAGGTTCCAAGGCTTGTACTGAACAACTTGGAAAGGACTCCTCCATTGGCTTGTGAGCATTAATGCCTAAATGCTCCAATTAAAAAATCTTGTCTCATGCGACCATGGTTGCCAATGGTTACTTGCTACATATGTCTCCGTTAGATCGCCAACATTCCCATTTGTTTTGAATTAGAACGAATACCCGGAAACACAAGAACAACAGGCTGCTAAACTCAGCCAGACCGCAATAAAACATGAATCTCTTGGCATTAGCAATGAGAATTTCTAACATTAATGCTTAGCAATGGGAATGATGCCACTGCTGGCACCTGTAAGTTAAATCATCTCAACAAAATTGACTTAAACTGCTACAAATCAACTTTAGGTTAGTGCCCGAGAAGATTTGGGAATCATTGGTAAAAATGTATTTTGTGTTCTTTCAGAGTTTACCTCTTAGCAGCTGCTTAGGAATCTAGACTGGGAGAACAATAAAAGATAAATCCAGTTTTCAAAATGTCGCTTTTCAGATCCAATGGAAATACAATCCAATGCTTCAGAAACAAGTACATATTAATGAAAATTGCATAATTGCAAAGCACAGATTATTGCTAGGTGGCCTTGTGATCCACATGGCACCATATGCACATGTACAAAATAATGGAATCTCTCAGAACTCCAACAGTCAGAGAAAGAAGTACATTCCTCCCTTGTGGTACCATCTGAAAACAGCTTTGATGAGCTCTGTATCCGTGTTCATTCCAGAATTCATCCAGAATTTCTAAACACACATCAGTTCATTTATTTGAATTTTAAAGAGGGAACAGACACATACTTGAACAGCACAGGCTGGAGGAAACATCTTAGAAATATGGAGAAAAATGGGATTAACCTCACTACATCAGTTACATAAACATCTAAAATAAGGTGTTCTCACAGGAAAGTCAAATCAAAGGAATAACATGTGTATAGTGCTACCACAAAAAAAATTGTCAGAAAACTTCATTTTAGATAATGTACCTGCTTCTAGATTCTAAACATAAGATTAATAAGCCTGGTGGATGAGTAGCCAACATCAAAGGTTGAGGCTGGGATGGTAATGGAGCTACTAAGAGGCCCCAGAAGAACCTATGTATATCTTTTAAACACAAAACTAAAGTATAGTGGAATGTCTTCAAGAAGTCTTGGATGACAAAATGGGAAAAAATCATTAGAGTTAAATTCATGAACAATCAATGCTGCAGTTTTTATTGGACCACAAAGACTGACATGAATTACCAGGAGTTCTCTATTTTCTAAAAATGTCTCTTTTTTTTCCTTTCAGATTTCTTTCTTTTCCTAGCAGTATCATTGAATCTGCTTGGAAATTGAAATTTCAAGCACTTGAACAAATATTTCAAAGTGACCTGCTGTTACTAAAGTTTGTTTAAATGTGTTTACACTATCAGCTGAAGCTTGACTTTGTACATTTGGTAAACATACTGGATAGCCTTATTACCAAGACTACAGACATATTTGAGAAGCTTTTTCTTCCTTTTATCTCACCAGATTGAAGCAACTCATTACTACAAGGAAGCTGAGAAATCCAGTCTTCTGCAGTGAAGCAGTTTTTGACATTCTTTAGGACTGGTCTGCACACAACCAACCCTTCAAGCTGGTAGCTGGACCATGGAAAGAAGGAACATTAGAGAAATTATTTTGTTAGGGAAGCTGCATATCCTCCTTATCAGATCATCACCTTGGGAAAATGATGCCACTGGATAGAAGCGTTCTGAAGTGCTTTTAAAAGGCAGTCCTGGAGAAGTTAGTTAAACCAAAAAATAATAATTAAAAAAGAAAAGGCTCTAGAAGCCCACCAACATCCATGCCCTCATACTAGGGCCCAGCATTGCAGCCCCTGAACTGAAAGACAGTCATAGAGAGCCTTGCTGCTGACCCACAGCTGATAGGTGGGAGGGAAGAGGAGGGAAGGAAAGGGGAGAATGGAAGAAAGTAAGCAACCACCTTTTCAAATTCTAATTTTTTTAATATATTCCACATTTTCTTGCATCTGTATTAAAATTGAAATGCATATTTTGCCTTTATCCTCTTCTCGATGCTTAAAATCATATATTCTATTACTAGGTTTTTCACATCAAAGACAAAAGACATTTCATTTAAACTTATAAATTGTGCTGTCTACTGAACCAATAAAGAAGAAATCCACATTTCTTAAAGATTGGCAATGTCTATGACATTTGACTCAATTTTTATCACAGTTCATGGGAGGACACACATTAAACTTCTGAACAACAGCAGGGATTATGTACCTGACTCCTTGAAATTAAATTTCTCAAAGTACAAGCATTAAAGGAGGGAACAAGGGATTTTCAGTTCAGCCTCTTAATATGTTCCCTGGGAAGACAAATGCAGTTCATTTCTTTGCTTTTTGGTTTGTTTTTTTGTTGTTTGTTTTTTTTTTTTTTTTTTTTTTTCTTACAGAGAGAAAATTATATATGGGAAAATACAGCAACAATTTGCTAATCTCTATTTACTCTTGGGAAATAAAATACTTATGTTTCTGAGACACGTTTCAAAGGAACTACAGCTATATTCCAGTTTCCTTTCTAATAAAAAATGTTTTATCCTTTAAGTAGGACTTTCCATATTTTCATATGGAGGCTCACTTTTTAAATTATCTTGTAAATATCTAGAGCATTTAAGCATGAAAACTTGCATTTATATCTCTCAGCATTTACAAAACTTATTCAAGATGGAGGTAGAATTCATAACTTAATAGCTACAGCTTGCTACTGTTTCAACTGAAGTATCTTTAATGTTTTTCCCATTTCATTTAAAATAACAATGCAGTTGTTTATTTCAGATTTTTTTGACTTTCAGATCACTTCTTTCAGAAATATAGTGTACACTGAGCAAGTAAGTAAACACCAAACCAGCCAGTAGTAATAAAACATTTGATGGTATCACTTTTCACATTTGGGGTGTAAAACCTCTCTTGCTCTGAGAATTTTTTCTGTAAGAGTCAGCCTCAGGCTGGCTGGGCCAATCTGCCCTAGGAGCTGTGCCTGCAAAAAAATCACAGGAAGGGGAGGCAGAGTGGGTTTACTCTGCAAACACACATCCCTGGTTCAACAGGTGCACCAGGTGTAACTTATGGAGTTGTGTTAGTGACATTTTTCCAATAACAACCAGAAATCTGAACTCACTCCCTCCTGGTAAGCTAAATAGCAATTAGGATGTGTACACAATCTGCTTTTCAGAAAGAGTTCTGCTATCTTTGGATAAACTGCATTAAGAAATGCCAGCAATTACCCAGCACCTAATAAATGCATGTAAAAGCTAGGAGGAAATAAATATCTGCAAGACAACTGGAACATCATCTTCAGCGAGAGAGTGACGCTGCCCCTTCCTTGTCATCCCAGCTGTGAGCTAAATTGCCCAGGATTTCACAATCTCAGTCAATTTCATTCACAGCCGGCAACACCAGCAAATTGCTTTCCAATGGAGACAGAACTTTACTCCCTCGCTGACAGCCTGAATGTTAAAGAGTAAAGAGGCAGGAAAATGGGCTGAAAACCTCCAGAAGAAATATGGACAAGTGGCAGGGAGACACAGTAAAACACTCAGAGAAATTAGAAGCAACAATAGTTTCTGCTCCCTAACAGTGATACACACCCCACATAAAATTCATACTTACTGGTCTCGCAACATTTTTCTGTTCTATCCCACAGAGAAAAACAGAACTACGTTTATTCCTCCAGGTTTTTCCATGGAGGGTTCCCAATCTTCCTTCTGTTTTTTTCTCCCAGAATGACACAGAATTATAAGTTTTTCTTAAGAAGTAAGGAAATCATTTTGTGCAGAGGCACACCTATGAAAAGATCCATTTTAAAGAGCAGCAGTGGTTTTAAGTAAATATTACCCATTACCAGCCAATTGATTAAAGGCCTCATCTTCTCATCAACAGCCAGACTCTGCTTGCTGCCATTTTACTAATGAAATACTCATTCCAGAACAATCATCCTTCTAAATAAAAAATTCTCCAACACCCATTGCCAAAACTACACATGAATGGCAGAATGGTAGAGAAAACTACAGAAAAAACCTCCAGAAAAAACTCACAAGACTAACCAGATGCCATGCTAATATCTCCTTTAGCTTATTCACATAGGTAGTGTACTGTTCATCAGACATTACTTCAACTTCATCCCAAAGCCTAGCCAAAAATTTGTGTCCATCAGCTACTGAAGGAGGCAACAAACCTGGCAGCCTGCTGGCTAATAGCCATTCATCAGGTTTAACAGACCAGTCACTGTAGGTAGAAGTAATACTGGGACTTCAAATGCTGATGACAGTCATGTAAAAATCTTTAATCTAGAAGCTCTGTGACTTTTTTTTCTTCTGGCAAAATCACCTTTTCTAAAGGTAGATTTCCCTTGCTACCATGTTACTCACAAGAAATGCAATTAGAAATGAGTGACATCCAGGAGTTTCCAAGTCAAGCTCCTTTTGGGTGCTCAGGCAGTAGGACACAGCAAAAGAAGCAGAGCTGTGCTGGCAACAGCCATTTGCTAATGCTCAAAACATCAAAATAACTGAAAACAGAGTTCCTGCCATCTAGTTCGTCCACATGAAGTATTCGACTTCATGGCGTGTGACTGCACTGCTGGCACATCCTAACTCTATTGGTTCTCACAGTCACAAGACTGAGATTTGTAGCTAACTCAACAATAGCCTGGCTTGGGCTATCCCACCTGAGTGCCATCCTGCCTAAGCAAGATGACAAAACTTGGAAAAACAGAATAATTTTTCGCGGTTTTAGCCATTATTATGTAGGGCACAGTGTGGGGAGTTCACAAAAGCAGAAGCTTTTTGTTTGGATGGACAACAAATGTGGAAGAAAAATGCATTTGTTACCCAATACAGCAATCACCCAAATTAAATACATGAAAACAAATAAGGACTAAAACCAGATCAAATTCTAGCCTCATAATTTGTCCTCTCACTCTTGCTCCTGTTGCCTCACACTCCCTCTTCACTTTCAAGAACTTAAATAAAAAATTGCTTAAATGTCACTTCTTACACTGATTTGAAACCTATTTTCTGCACAACAGAGGCTAGTAAAAGCATTTCCCAGCTCCAGCTGGGGTTGATGTAGAAAAAAATGAAGACACAGAAAGGACAAAAAATAGAATTAACCTTTGAACCAGTCTATAAAAGGTGATTCCCATTGGTAAGTAAGTAAACAATGGTTCCAATTCATATTAGTTTCAGACTGTAGCTCAGTACAATAAAACAATTTAAAGGAGTAGTCAGATAGCCTAGTTTATGGGATAAACATATCAAAAAATGTGCCTTCGAAGATTTTCATTACTTAATGTGTAAAATGACCAGATAACTTCACAGTTAGAGCCCCAAGTACTGAAATCAAAGGATGAACTCTTATTGGTGTTAAGTCCTTTTGATCAGGACTATTTTACTAGAACACAATCAATGAATTTTGTTCCAGGGCTCATTATTTCTTATTCTTCTCTCTAATATCACAAGCATTCTTTAGGCACAGGGGACAGTTAGCTCTCAGCTTTTAATGTTAATTATGGTAATCTCTGTAGACATCATCACCTCTTCTCTTAATTCATAATGTAGGCATAAAATATCAGTGCAGCTTTCTATTATGGTAGCACATGTCACTACACTCTAGGGAGTTTTTGTGACAGCTTACTCTAAAGCCTTTTTTACAATTCAGTAATAAAAAATAGCTAAGAATTATATTTAAAACAGAAAGGCATTTTATTTTGTGAATGAGTTACAACCAGTAAAAAGAGAAATTAAAGACTAAAAAAAAAGTGCTCTCTCTTGTATTTTTTTCAAAGGTAATTCTAATTTCATACTGAACCAAGTATACTCAACCAAGTTCTTGTTTACCACCTAATTAAAGATGCATATCAATCAAGTAAATGCTCATTTTTCACTGAAAGAAATTCTGTGCTCCATCAGCAAAATACTGCTCTAGTGCCTCCAAAAGGTAAGAAAGAAGCATCTCCATTTTGCCCTGGATCATTCTTCATTCACTCACCTATCTACATCAACATTTACTACAAAGCAGGAACACATATCTTATGTGACTCTCCTGATCATTCCCACTCAACACCTAACTTAGGTTATAACCTATATTACTGGCAGTGTTGTAGGAAACTGTCTCACCAACAAGCCACAAAGAATTTGTAAACACTACATCATAAATTGTGTTTCATTTGTAACCACTGAGAAACAAAAATAATATTTCTAAGCATGGGCATAATTTTTCTTTTATTGTTACCTTAATTTTGTCTTAGGGAAAAAACCCACTGATGATAGCAACTCATTTGTAAACTTCCCAATCACTCCATAAACATGAACATGAGATATTAGTATTTAATGGCATATATATATAAAATGCAAAAAAGGTACTAAAGAAACCTGTACCTCAAAAAATTGTTGTCAGGACCCATGGCTACTCTCATGTAGTGGCTCCCCTGATTGTGGATTCCTAATTGTATATTTTCCTCCAAAATGTTTAACAGCCATACAATACTACAGTTACAGAAGTTGCTGTCTAAGGAATTCACTTACAAATTCCATTTATCTGCATTTTACATGCAAAGCATGTAAAAAATATTTTTCTTTGTCATATTTAAGAAATATGACTCACAAAAAGCTCACACCTAAAATTAGTCTGGAAAAAGGAAACTAACTAGATAGCTTTTCCTATCAGAGATATTCATTTCCACAGCACCTAATTCTGCCATCAAGCATCATTGTCTTCAACATATTATTTAAAGATTTTTCTAATTTCAGGTGTCATTCCCTCTCTTGCTCTTACGTAATGCCTTTCTTCTGAGAAATGCAGATGTTTTTATATAAATAATAAGGTATACTACATCTACAAATTAAGAACTTCTGCCTTTCACAGATGGAATTGATACAGATAATATGGCACAGATTCACAAATTTTCTGAAGTCATCTTCTCTCAGAAAAGATTACAATAGATCTAATTTGCTTTGAAAAATTACTTCATCCTAAGTGAACTTTCATGCAATTTGAAGCCACCTTATTGCAGTAATATCTAGCACAAAAGAGAAACTAATTGTTTTGGGGTTTTTTTGGTTGGTTTTTTTTTTTTCCCTGAATCAGATTTCGGTTAAAGGTGTCATTACATCTCCAAACTAAGTGAATATTAATGCCATGAAAGTACCAGCCATGACTCTTAGCTGTGGGAGAGCTCCACTTCACATTTACAAGAAATTGGTTCAAATCCTGCTGTGCTTAAAAACCACATTTTATACTTTCCTACCTGAATGACCAACACAAAATGAGTTCTCTAAATGTAAGTTTATATGTAAGTTCCCTAAATTATGAGTGATACATCTACATTGAATAAGAAAAATCTGATTCCTCAGAGCATTGTCGTCAGCCTCAGCATAGTGCAAAATTGGTTTTGGCCCCAGCCAGAAGCAGGCTCTTCTCATCTTGCTGCAGCCCAGTTGAAGCAGGAGCTTATGTTTTATGAAGAAGCAAGATGGCAACAAAACTCAGAGCAACTGTTTCTAATTGTGATTCAACAGAGGATAAATAAAATCAGTCCCAGGGCTCATGTGGGAACCTCCTTTGACAGAGGAAACCCTTCCTTTCTCATTAATTCACACATGGTAGTCCTATTAAGGGGAGCAACATAGAGATCGGGCTCACATCAAAAGTTTTCATTGATAAATCACTTCTTTCCAGCCTCCACCACTGTAAAGATCCTACAAGTGGTTACAGGACTCAGAATTTGTGGTCATAATGCTCCCTGCAGCACTGCTGCCTTTAGTACAGGTAATCTTAGCTGGAAAACCATTATCTGATCATACTCTGAGATTTAACTGTACAGGCAGAAGGACTGGCTTTTTGCTTCTGTTTGAGTTTTGGTTTTGCTTTGGGAAGTATGGAGGGTATATGGGTATTAAAAAAAAATATTAGATTAATCTTCATCGTACTCCTCTGAATCAATGAATCCATTGCAAAATAAAGGCATTTTCATCAGCTTACTTCAGCTGCTCCACCACCACAACCAACAACAAAAAAAAAATCTAAAATAGCTAGTACTTTTGGGCTGCTTTATTATAACCAGCAGAATGGTGAATCTGCCCCCAACTGTTAGTAATTAAAAAAACATTTAAGGCTGCATATCTTCAAAGTGTTAGAAATAATTATGTGACAGGACTGTTACAGAAGATGCTTACTTAATATAGCTCAAAGAAATGAGATAAGAGTTACTAAGATGTACATATAAGGTTGCCTTTCAACAAAGGTATGTGTGTGCGAGAAGGGAATGAAGGAGAAGACCCTCATCTGCAAAAGACTACACAGCCCAGAAAATTTTCTTCAAATATCCTCTAGCAGAATCTGCAGCTTTTTACCTAACCTTTGAAACACATAGTCATGCAGATAAGGTGGCATTAAATGGATCACTGCTGCCTCTGGAAAAGAAGATAAGTTAGCCTTTGGTACTTAGATATTCACTTTCTGACAGCTGTTGTTCTTTCTCAAAAAATGTCTCTGCCAAGCAAAGATTATTTGGGATTGACAAGTCTGTGCTTTGGAATAAACAAGATCTTCACTCTGATAGGACGTTGGAAACATGTTTAAGATCCACAGAACACTGTAGTCTATCAGGTGTACTGTATAACTTGAGGGGGTCTCAGGGAAAAAGTCCCACAAATACCTACATGTGCCTGACAGTGTTTATGAATCCCTGCTGTTCCAAAAGATACCAAGGGGAAGAAATCTTTCTGTCTCACACTGCAAGTCTAATGAGGAAAAGACAATTCTCCTTCCTATCCTGTGAGAGGGTGGAGATAAAGAGCACAAAGAGGACACATGATCGTGAGGTTGGTGTAGCTGATAAAGTGGTCTGGAGAAATTCACACAAAACAATGCTAGGGCCTAATCAAAGTACAAGGTGGTTTGATTTCTTAAAAAAATACATATCCCTTTGGGATAACTAACTGCTCTGCAATGCATATGGCATATCAGGACTGCCAGCATTCATACAACTACTATCAATCCACAAACTTCCTGCTGTATCAATTGACTGGAGATGGGGAAAAAAGCTACACAGGGTCCCAAATTCCTCAGTGCCACTTTATTAACCTCCAGTGCTCAGCTGTTCCTCTACATACAGCCTGTGCTTCATCTGCAGCCCTAAAGGGTGGGTGCCCTCCTTGACCTTTGCTGTCTCCTAATTCAAGCCAGGATGCTTCCCCAGTGGGACAGTGCACTCAAGTGAACACTGTGGAATACAAACATTTTAAGGCTTGTCTAAGTTTTAATATTTTGTTATAAGTTTTAATATTTTGTTAAATACATGCCCAGAAGCGGAAGTCACCAAAAGCAGCTGTCACTAACTGCAGTGGCTGCCACACAAGAGCGACAACATGTCACCAGTAAGATCTGGTGCTGGACTATATTATTTTTGTTTCCCAGGACATGTTCTTCAGTAAAATCATCCCAAACCAAACACATAACGTACATGCAATTTTATACATGTATATAGACAAGCATTTGAAAATGACTACCCAAAAATTGCCACAAAACCTTTTCAGATGTGATGTAACATAACAGACCTGTACAGGGTACAGGTATCCTTGAACTTAGGATCTGCCAAACTGACATTTAATTGCAAAGAGGTGCTGAATCTTTGTTAAAGTTTACTGTTACATACATACAAACATTCCTTACTTCAAATGCAGTTTTCAGATGTGCCAGTTCAGATTTTCTGTTTGTAACATTTGACATCAGCCAAGCTCTGCACATTTCTTTTACCTGGAGTAATGGATAGCTTGATGTCCTGCAATATTAAAATAGAAATCGGTTGTGTGTTTCATCTCATCAGTATGTCCAGAGACTTCAATCCAGTGTGCTATTGGGAGGCAGTAAACTCCATCTACAATGTTGCTCTGGTTGTAAACACAACTTCGATCATGATGGGGCCCACTGCCTGGAACAGAAGAAAGGACAGTTGCAGGCTGTGTATCTAGATAATCTTAAAAAAGAACAACTGCAGGGAGATCTGAACTGAGCATTCAAGGCCAGGAGTGGTGCTTCCTGCTTCTACAAACTGCATTATTAACAACTGAAATAGTGGCAACAGAAGCACTGCCACAAAGCAAAAGTTCAGCATTAAAATAAAATTTTGTAGATTATTTTTAAAATGTATTTTAATTTATTGGTTATTTTAAAACTCCCACAATATTAAAAACCCCTAAATCACTTACAATGTAAGGAACAATTAATTTCATTTAAGTTCCTCATTTGATGTCTCACAGTATGTGACCTCAGTGTTTAATATTCTTGCTCAGTGACCTCTCCCTGGGGTATCAATCTTGCTGTGTCTCAGACATGCCATGGCAGCCTGACCTTGGTTCAGGCTGACTTCTAAGGAAGTTGCCAAGATACGGGAAAGACCTCAGAGAAAGTTCAGAGGACAGCCATGAATGCTCAGAAAGGAAAAACCACCAAAAAGGTAGGACTGGTGACATAGGATTTGCTACCAGCTAAAGGATTCAAGAGGAAAAACATCAATGTGGAAAGGCATCAAAGCCCAAAGAAGGTGGCAAACAGCAACCTAGAAATAAGGCAGACTTGTTTAAAGGGGCAAAGAAGTGTGGCCTTCTTCCACCTCATTCACAGCTGCCTGGCCAGCAAACACTCTTCAGATTCCTGTTGCAGACCAGACACATATGGATATCAAGCCAGGGAGTTCATCTGTCTTTTATGTCTGCGGAGCAATAAACTTTATTGTCTTCAAATGCAGGTCTCACTTTGAGAGTCTGTTCATACACAGTAGAAGCTGCCCAAAGTGACCCACAGAGAGACAGTCACAATTGCAATGGTGAATGACCACAACTACCTTAAATGGCCTAGTTTACAGCAAGATTCTTTTTCTTATGATTTTCCACTTATTACCCCTTCTTCTTCTCTTATAGCAATAGCGTGAGCTTTAGTTAGAAAACCGGTTTTAAATGCCAAGCCAGAGTAAGCAGCTTGGATTGAATGGGTCATATCATCAATCAAAAGGTAACCTAGCCTCCAAAAATACAGTACATGTACATTCTCCACCATTTTTACATACTTATTGTAATACTAATTGCCATGTAGGAGTAATTATCGTGCAGATCAGAAGTGACCTAGTCTATGGCTTGCTTAAGCCTGTTACACTTATACATTATTAATGATGCTAAAATATTTCTGAGAAAAATTATGCCCAAAGGAATATCTTCAATTTCCCATTGCACGTAAATGCATGACCAGTTTTCAAGCACTACAGTTAGGGAAATTTGCTACAGCAAGAGCATTTTGGGAGATGTATTAATGCAATGATTAGAGAGCAAGAATAACATTTAAGAGGAAAGCTCAAACCATCTCCTTATTTCCAGATGACATGCAAGCCATTTTTTCATAATTCCGGAATATTATTATTTACCAAAATTAAAAATAAAATATGAGGCAGAAAACTACTTTCTCTTTCACATTGCTGAGCAATTATACATCACATAGTTTTTGATTATTTTGATTATAAATAAGGTAAACAAGATCAATACAGTTTCAGAAGTTACAAATCTCATCACTATATTTTTATCTCACATTCATAATTGTTTACATATTCTCACTACTTTTAAACAATACGACAACTGCATACATCTGTCACCACTGTGACACAAAATAACACAACTCATGCACGATGTTCCAGCATCCAAACAGGAACAGGAAAAGAAGCACTCTATTTTTCAGACCTCAATATTTATAGAATTCTAAAAGTGACAGTGGATTGGAGGATGACATTGCCACCTCTCCAACCACACTGGTCAAGCTAACAGCCCATCAAAATTCTCCTCCTACAGAGAAGAATGCAAAACAATTATTATTTACATTAAAGTATGTGAAAAACTCCATTACAAGAATGTGAACATCAGAAGGCTTAGAAAATCTCTAAAGAACAAAGCAACATACATCAACAAATACAACAGTGTAACAAAATCTATGGATGTTTATGACATTTAATTAATGACTTCATGTAGTCAGCAAAATACAGACACAAACACCACACCTTGCCTTCCCCATTGTACTCTCCAACAACTGTTTGTAGCAATGCACATCACCATGGCCATGTCCTGCCATCACGAGGCTGTGTCTGATCCCGATCCTCACATGCCCACGGGCCCATGTCCTGCCCCAGCCTCTACCTGCCCCCAGGGAGATGCCTGATGCTTGGGGCTGGGGCTGTCCTCGTGCCCCTGGCTGCCTGCTCCTGACTACCAGTCCCATGGGGTGTCCCTGCAGTCCCCGAGTGCTGCCAGCCCTCACTGCAGCGTGGCAGTTTTGAACCATGTTCTCAGGATCTCTGGTTTTTTTGCTACTCCCAGCCCTGTGTTTCCCTGTACACAGGTACCCACCATGTGCTTTCTACTGCCCCATTTCCAATTGCTGCTGCTTGAGGCGCATGCACTTCTGCCACCTGCCAGTTTTACAGTTCACCATCCTTCTCCTTCTCCAGCTTTAATTTGCATCCCTTTTTTGCCTTCCTTCCTTCTATGTGACCTTCCTCCTTTGCCTTCTTAAGTGCTGCAGCCTCATTGCCTTGTAACCTTACCACCTTCACCATCATTAATTCCCTTAAATAGCCTAAAACCATATACGGAAACGGGGCCAAGAGTAAGTTGCTATGAGATATTTATTTTATTTGTTCCCTCAAATAGGTTTGGTCAAATCTCATTCTGAAACACTTTCTTCTGTAATAAATATTTATTGCTGTTGATTTTTGTGCACGACTGAGCCTCAGCCTTCCCGCTGTGGCCTACAGTCAGACCTGAATCTCAAAAGGTATGGTTCTGGTTTGCCTTTAATAATCAGGTAAACAGTAGTAGCTTGCATTCATATAATATTTCATGAGAATTGCCTAGTTCTTTACTACTCCTTATGTTAGATACTGATCTATCAATTAAACAACTTTCCTACTGAAATAAGACATCTGTGCAACAGAATGTACATCAACATATTTTCAACATATACATATATATTCACACGCAATATAGCTTCATACAGGAAGGAAAGAGTGCTACTGTCTTCAGTAAATACTAATTTAGGGAACAGTATGATCAAAGTGGACTGTGTTCAGAAAGCTGAATTCACTATACTTCTTAATGGAATGATGAAAATCTGCAATTACCAAAAAGGATCAGGTTTCACTACCCAGGTAATAGCCACATGATTACACAAGTTCTTCTCACCACAGTTTGCTTCACAATAGGCTTTTAACAAGGAAGTTTCAAAATGAGGAAAAAATTATTTTCTCAGTCCACATCATGTTTCTGCTAGCACAATCCGTCTCAGGAAATCCACCATATTTTGGATGCCATAAGACAACAACACAATTTTTATACTATTTCAACTTTTCTGTTTCTAGAGACAGTAGTAAAGCCAAGAACATCAAATGTTCCATTCACCTGTTCATGTTTGAAAAAAAGGAAAACAATCACAAATGTCCTTTGAGAAAGGGCTCACACAACAACAAACACATGGTTTTACAGCTAAAACCATTTCTATATCAGTATTTTTCTTCATCTTGTTTTTATTCATATTCCAAGTGGCAAAACACAGGTTTAATTATTTATCGTTGGGAAGCAAATACATCATCATCTGAAAACATATAAAATTCAAACATAGAAATGGATAAGTTAAATATTTGAATAGTACTGCTCTTCACCTAAATTGATCATGTTGGCTTTCCTAATTAAAGAAGAAAGCATTTTGGAAGAGTTTATTAGAATATAGAGGTCCTAGTTTAACTTCTAGGATAGCATTTTATTTCCTTTAACAGGGTTCATTTTTTTTTTTAATTTAAAACCCATCTTTGTGAGTCTTCACAGCAAAAATACTTATCTGAAAAAGAATGATTAAAATAAGTTTCCAGGCATTAAATTATAAAGTTTTTCATTGCTTTTGCACTGGTTGCTCTGTACTGCAAATGGTTTTGCGCAGAATCCACTGACATAGGGAATTGCTGGAGAGCAAAGCAACCAAGTAGCCCCACTTACAGCTCAATCAAGCCTCACAGAGGGCTCCTTCAAAATCTGCATGACCGCAGTTTTTGGCTGCTTGTTTAATGCATATGAAGGATGACCAAAGGAGCATAAGAAGTGGCTGTACAAATAATTAAACAAAAAAATAAAACCAAAGATTTCCATATAACTGATAAATGGTGCTGGTAAATGGAGGAGATCAGAATGAAGCAAAGGAAAACTTTGGTTTTGATCCTCCTTGAGCAGGGAAGTTGGACCAGGTGACCCACTGTAGTCCCTTGAAGTCTGATTAATTCTGTGATTCTGTGAAAACCAGAAGCAGATATAGGAAGTGATAAAAGATGTGCAAAGATCTAGGCCTGAAAAAAGGTAAGAGACTAGAAGAGGATGTTCTGAAATTCAATCTAATGAGGCACAACCATGAAACACAAAAACCTGCAGTTACTATTTTATTACAGCTGTACTGCAGGCATGAAAGAAGTATAATTCAACAGTCTGCCAACAGCACAGACTCATCTTGACACAGAAAAGAACTGCACACAGATTGCACAGAAGAGTCAGCGGGGAGAAATTACCAGCTTGATCTTAAAAGATAAACAAAATATGGGTCAATGAAATTTCTTATCACCATTAAGAGTGGTGAACAAAAAACACATCAATAAATGAAAGAAATAAGATTGCCTCTCCCACTGTCTCTGCAGAGCTCTTTGCAGCAAAGGCTCTGCTCAGCCACTGTTCTCCCAGCTTGTTGCACACCTTGCTCCAAGTTTTAATTTTTTCTATTCTGTGTTGTGTAAGGGAAGGTGTGCAGGAACTTCAGGGCACAACAGCAGCCATAAAGGCACTGGGTATCTCATCCCTGCCTCAACCTGACCCCAAAACACAGATATGCAACTTCCAAACCTACAAACCCCAGTAAGGTGAGGGTGTTTCTCAGTTCACTGCTACCTTTTTAAAAACCTCAGGGCTACTTAGATAACCTTAGTGAAACACATTAACTAACTAACCAACCCAAACCATAAGCAGCCAGGCAATTTTCAGATCACCTACTCATAAATCAGTCAGAGGACAGACTAACTCCTATAATCTTTGTCAAAAGTTTTGCATGAACCAGCAATGGAATTACTTTAAGTAATTCCATTTGTACCAAATGAGGTCCTTTAACAAGGTAAATGAGTATCTAAAGTTCATGCTTAGAAATTCCCCTGGAAGAGTTTAATATTATAAGAACTCTGGGAGCAGATAAACAGGGAGGTGTCAAGGAATAAAACACTTTTATTAAAAAAAAATAGTAGTAGAACAGAAAGTAAAGAAAACATACCAAAAACCCCTCAAAAATAAAGCGTTTAAAAGAATACATTTTTGCTAGCTTCCTTACCTTTTATATAAAAGTTACAATGAAGAAAAGTCTCAAGTCCTATTTTGGATACAATTTTCAGTTATCTGAAGATGCTACTGCGCAGTCTTGTTATCACACATCACTCTAACTGAACTTCCTTCAGTACACTCACAATATTCAAATTTACTTACCCTTCACACCAGATTCTGTCACAAAAGTCTCCCTGCTGCCTGTGAACAAAATTCAATCTCTGATGTTTTGAAATAGGATCTGTCTCAATCTTGCCAAGACTGAATTGCTATTGATTGTTTAAAAAACAGAGGTGAGGAGGGGTTTCCCTCACTAGAACTGAGCGAGGTCATGTTTTTGAGAGTTTAAGTCTGCCACAGGCTCTGGAGTCCCACCTTCCTCAAGTCTCAGCAAAGCCCTCAGTAGCAGCCCTGTGTTTTAACAGCTCTGACAAATAGCTCCAATTCTGTATGCCATGTACGAAGCCTTACCTGTATGCCTAACAAAAGCATACTTTGATTTTTATTGTTATTTTTTTCTGCTGTCAGCAAACCATCTTTCCCTTAGGTTCTCTAAGTGGCAGATGAATTTATTGTATTACTTAAATACCTAGTATTAATGTAAGACAAAATTGTTAATTTGCCACACCTAGTTCAGTAACTCCTTCTTAACTTGTCTGATTTTCAGAAATGTTTCCTTGCATTTGCAAGCCAAGAAGAGATACCCAAAAAGAAGAAAACCATGTGCATCACACTCCACATGTTCATATTCTACTAGACTTAAAGCAAACTGTTTCAACTTCCCTTTTGGTAGAGCTGCTACATAGAACCATGGAAACAAGTTTTAATTCCATTAAAATCCAGGCTGAATTTAAGACATTTTATTTTATTTATATATCCTAAGAAAATTCTTTGATGGAATTACATTTTGTAATTATGCCTGAATTAAAACGAAATGGTTTACAAGAAAGCTACTTTCAACACTTAATGCTATTCATCACCAAGGCTTTCTTTTTCTTTTTTTAAATCAGATAGAAGAGAATCAGAATTTTAAAAGGCAACCTTCAAAAACATGTTTTGTTTCTCTCTGTAGGTCTGCTCAGGCCCAGGTGTTTTTCAATAGGAACTTCTATTGTACTGAGAGATTTTAACCAAATGCCTGGTTTAATGATGAAGTCAGAGAAAAACAACTAAAATGAAATCTTCCTCATGTATAAGACAGTTTCTTTTCTGACAGATGGTAGAAATGACACTACAGGAAATACGAGAGAATAAAGGCTGATAGCAACAAAATGTATAATCTAATACCATCTTCCCATTTGCTTTGACACTGTTTACTGTACTGTCTACTACTGATTGTACTTACTATCATACTAGAAGAATAGGCAGGAAATGAGCTACATCAAAATAGCAACCGTGGCAATACTTTAACCAAAGTATCATCCCAGTTACTTATCACTTCTCAGTGTTTCTTGCCATTCAAAAGAAGTTGTTGAGCCCTATTGCATGCTACCACCACTTGGAAGTGAGGGACAGGAAAAATGGTAAATATAGGATTTGCATAAACAATGCATTTATTGTAAATTTGCCATTATAACCACAAAGGCTTTAATTAGACTCGCACAGAATTCAGAACTGGCCCCTGATTAACTCTGTGGGTAGGAAAAGATCCATGCCTGCCAAACCCAGAGGAATGCAAGTATATGTATTTATTTTTATTCTTGCAATTTTGCAGTTTCACATAGGCCACTCTATGTTGTTTTACTGATGTCTGGTTGTCTGCTCAGTATAAGCTGTTAATAAGCTGCTGATAAGCAGACAGAAAGTAATGAGAATCTTGATGCCATTTAACTGCACCAAAATGCATGCTATGTATAAGTCTTGGGGGGGTTGAAGATCAAAACACCAGGAGCTATTGCACTTTGTAACCAAAGCTTTTTCCATTCCTTAAAGAAGTATTGGGTTGAAGAATTCAAAATTATCCACTTTTTTTTTTTTTTTTTTTTTTTTGTCACATCTGAAATGTGTTAAGGTATGTAGCACTGTCCAGAAAGCAAAAGCTTTGCAGGAACAAAATGCCTATGATGCACAATTATTCAACTATCACATAACTTGTGCTTTATGTTCATTTCTAGTCACCACCTACTTCAGAACTGGGATTGGGAAAGTAAGTAAAACCCTGGATTATTTTCAAAAGCAGAACAGATTACACTAAATACTAATGAAACATGCAAGTAGCTGCAAGAGGCTAGGCAGCCACTGGCTATATACAGGGAATATGGCACCACCCAGTGGGAAGAGCACTACATGAAACATCTGCATCAAAAGAGCCATGAAGAAATGTAACTCTTCAGAAGTCAATTGCTTTAAGTTTCAACACGCTTTGAAAGTGAAATTTTAATTTGCTTAACTATCACCCATGTTTTCAACTAATCAGGTGCTCAACCCTTGAAACCTATGATCCGAATTTACTTCTGATATTTTCACTGATTGTATTACAATGATGTGAAAACCTTTATTACTCCATAAATTTACCGATCTTTCGTTTTATTACAAATAGGCTCAGAGGAGTGTGAACTGGAAATGTTGGGAGGCAACTTACCACAGGCTGAATAACGTGAATGTTTCCAAATTACACTGTATTGTATCATTTGTTTGGTCTTGCAAACAAGACACCTCCTTTTCTCTCCTCCTCCCTCCCCAAAACTAGAGATGGGAATTTTTTGGAAGGATTAAGGCTCTGCTCACCTGAACAAATTACCAGAATACAGGCTAACCCTGCTTGAGAGCTTTCACTGGTCATACTGTATCTGGCAAGCTTCAAGCAAGCTCCATCTACACCAAATTAAGAGCTACACAAAAACCACAGAATAACAAAATAGTTTGGGTTGGAAGTGGCCTTAAAGAGCACCCAGTTCCAAGCCTCCCACCTCTTCTCCAGGCAGAGACATGTTTCAGTAGCTCAGGTTGCTCAGGGCCCCATCCAACCTGGCCTTCAACACTTCAAGGAAGGGGCATCCACAACTTCTCTGGGCAACAAAGGATGAATACTACAATACAAGCTTATGTATGTACTACAAGTTTATGTAGGTTTTTTATATAATTTATTTTTCCCCTTCCCAAAAATACAAAGTGTCAGCAGATTGTATTCCATCATCTCAAAACACAGTTTGGGGCATACCTCTAGTAAATTCCCTGTCCTTTTATGCAGCATGTTTCTTGATTAGTAACTACAGTTTATTTAGATGAAGTAAGGGGATAAAGGTACAGATGAGTGTTTCATCATAAACTCACAAAAACAAACTCAAGCATAAGTTTCATCTTGTATTTATTTAGTTTTGACAGTATGCACAAAATACTTCTAGTTTCCAAGCTATGTTAAGTCCAGATTTGAAGAATCAACATCAAAAACAAAGTATACAGACAGACACAGGTGCAGCTGGGGGTAAAAAAGGTACATACATGAATTCAGTTCTTCTTTCTAAACCTATTTCCAGATTCTAAAGCTCAGCATGACCAACCTATTTCCACAGATAGCTCAGCATATCACAAACCCTCCTGCTTAGCAGGCTTCAGCATTCACAGTAGGTAAGCAAGAACCAACCCTGAAGAAACCCCACACAGCTCATGTGACCTGAGGCAGAAACGCTCAATGGCTTTAAGTGACAGGTCCTGCGTGCAGACCAGCAACATCTCCCTGGGACAGCAGAAGCAAGTATCTGATCCTTCAGGAGCACAGGGGAGTCTCATCTCCCACTTCATCCTCCTAAGGAGGGGAACTTGTTCCCTCAAGCACACACAACAACCCAGTGAATCCTGCACAGGCCAAGCCTTGCCTGCAAGCTTCCTACCAAAAGTCACAGAACACTGGCCTGTGACTTTGACTCTTCTAGCCCACAGAAACAATTACCCCCACTTTCATCTTTCAGTCTTCCCCACTGTATTGGAATGGCTGCAATTTGTACTCAAAATATATGATACAGTACATACTGTACTATCATAAAAACAATATGCACTGCCAGTGGTAATCTCACACACATACATGTCTTAGTAAAAGAACCGAAGTAATTTTCTTAAATACAGCACAATATATGTAAATATCTGACATCCATGGACTACAGTTTCTCTGCTTGCAGATGAATGCCTCAACTCATAAACTTTGAGCAAGTACCATTCTGCACTTTCCTCTACCCCTCATAAATATGTCTTCAAAACTGCAGATGTTCTGCGAGTGTTAAGTGTTTCCCAAAGCACATTTTAATTCTAAACATGCAGGATACTAAAGACACAACACACACTATTTGTTTAGCACAAAAAAACCCTGTTCTTTTCTTTAAGAAGGGAGGGATCTTTTCAAGTTGTGATTTTTATAAGAATAAACACAAGAGCCAAACTTTCATTGATCAACAGTTAAAAAAAAATCAAAACCCAAAAAACATTAAAACAAATTACATTAAAAAGAATTGCAAGATTGCTCAGCTATTGGATAAGAAAACATACTTAGACTCCCTTCATGTAATACATGAAGAACAATAAATTTCAAGGTTTAAGCAAATTTGTGCTTTCCTGTAAATATCAAACTGAGGAAAAAATTGTTGATATGAATGACTAATTTAAAAACTCTTCTGCACTTAGATGATATGCACACTTGCTTTCTATCATTCCTGCTAAGCACTGAGCTCAAACTCCTGAGCATTCACAATGACAAGAACAAAACACCAGCCAAGTTAATCCTAAAACTGCAAATCTGCCAAAACATAGTATGTTTATGACTCTGACTACATTTCCTAAATGTGCTACCTGGAATAGACAATAATTTGAGCTACCACTACTTCCAAACCAAAGAATAACCATCAACCTTACAACTGCTGGTTCTTTGTAGTTATTATTTATTATTTCTATAAAATTCTAATTATTTCTAATTCTACTATTATTTCTATAATCTGCATGGTGAGGACTTCTTTATACCAGTATCATTGTCATATTATGTACAACTTGGCACCTTCAAAGAGACCCAATTCTGCTTCCTTGGACAGATGTAAAGATTTTTTATTCCATAAATTCACTTTTTCTGCAATTCTGGAAAAGAAAAACATGGTTAAAACAGGCAGAATATACTATTTGTTTCAGCTGCTAAACAAAACAAAACAATTACTATTGCATGATGTACATAACCCTTCATGATGTAAACTTCTGTAAATGCAGCATTAACACAAAGTCTTTTATTAGCATAAAGAAGAACAAACAAATGCAACAGTTATGACAACATGCATGTTTTAGTCTACATGACAGGCAGTTTAGAAGTGGTACTTATTCTTAAAATGGGTGAAGAGCAACTGCTCTACAACGTGTTATTTTGGACATGGATTATTATGCTATGAGCTAAAAAATACCCTCACAAATTACCAAGTGATCTGTCTTCCTTTCACTAGGTCAGATCATTCCTCAGTTACAGGAGGTATATTTAGAGCTTTATTTGGCTCAGCAGACGACTGTCTGAGTGTTCTCTTGTATTTAAGACACTTCAATATATTAGAACAGCACACGGAAACTGACTAGAGTTATTCAACATTTGAAAACACATAGCAGGAGGAAAACACGGTGGAAGTACTACTGAAACAGCAAGAAGACTGGAAAACCTGTAACTGAACTTCTCCCTGTGTTTTTCTTTAAGAAATCACAAAAGTAAAATTTACCACCCTGAAAATGCCATCATGACATTTCACCTTAGCGAAATAAAGTAACAACCCACACCAGTGCATAGCACGAGATGCTAAATTCTTTACTTCTGGGGAAAGAAAGAAAACAAAATAAAACATCATGACAGCGGATGCCTAAAGTAAGGAGGAAAAAATGAAACTCTTTCAAATAACTTTTACCAACCTAGAAAGGCAGCCTCCTGCTGCATTCACCCGCCTCCATCACACGGTTAAGAAACATTTTTGTTTGCGAGAACCCACGTCAGGCCACGACAGCCTGGGAGGCTCTACCTGCAAGCACAGCTCCGGCAGCTCCGGCTCAGGCACGGCCCGGCCGACCGGCACAGCCTCCCGGCCGCGGCAGGGAGCGGGCGGGGCTGCGGGGCGGACAGCAGCCAGAGCCAGAGCCGGAGCCAGAGCCGGAGCCGGAGCCAGAGCCAGAGCCAGAGCCAGGGCCAGAGCCGGAGCCGGAGCCGGAGCCGGAGCCAGAGCCAGAGCCAGGGCCAGAGCCAGAGCCAGGGCCAGAGCCGGAGCCGCAGCCAGAGCCAGAGCCAGAGCCAGAGCCAGAGCCAGCCCTCGGGAGAGGCTCGCACCGCCCCTCCCGGCACGGCCGGCACGTCCTTGCGGCCAGGCAGCGCCGGGCGTGCGCGGGACGGCGAGGGGATCCCCTCCGTTACCTTCCCAGAGGAAGTGGCNACGGCGCGCCGCGGGTCCCACTCGCCCAGCTCCGGCCGCGAGCCGGCCACCAGCAGCTCCGCTCCGCCCTCCGTCACCCGGGCGGGCAGCACCACGCCGAAGCGGAACAGCATTTTACTGCCGCACACACAATGGGGTTTAACGAGGAGCTCTGCTACTGCTGCTGCAGCACGGCCGACAGCACAGCCACCGCTGGGAGGCTGCCCGGGCCCGCCCTTCCGCCGGGGGCCGGACACCGCCCCTGCCCCGGACCGTGTCCCGGACACCGGCCCTGTCTCGGACACCGCCCCTGCCCCGCACCCTGTCCCGGACACCGGCCCGGTCTCGGACACCGCCCCTGCCCCGGACCGTGTCCCGGACACCGGCCCGGTCTCGGACACTGCCCCTGTCCCGGACACCGGCCCTGCCCCTTGCGGAGCCAGCGGTGGCTCCTTCGGCCGGGGCTGTTCCCGGTGCGGTTGTTTCGGGCGCTCGGCTGCCGCGCACACGTAGCCGAGGGAACTTCCCCTCCGAATGTAGCAGCTGGGAGTTCAAACAACTCCGACCGTCGATCGCTTCCTAAAGTGGGGATGGAAAATCCCCTCCGCGGCTAAACACTGGCTCTCCTGGTTGCCAAAGGCTACGCGTCACGTATGGTGACTTTAACAAGGATTATTGCTGCATTAAAGGAAGCCACTGCAATTACTCCCAAGAGCCCAGGCTTAATTTAGCGCAGCAAAAACATCATTGAAAAATGCCATACTTGCAGCTACAGACAAGGACTGGCTGCAAATAACGTGTTTAGTGTTCATGATGTTTATGTCTTCCCCGCTGACAGCCAGCCAGTCGTGGTGAGAAAAGAAACGTGAAATGCTGAGGGAGGTTAGAAAGCTTTTAAAAGAAATCTGGAGTGTGCTGCACGCATTCTGTTTACAGCCAGAAGAGGAAAATTTGGCAACTCCTATGTGTAGCAATACTCAGGATTTAAAAAGACTGAGGAAGAGGATGCAATCCAACCATTTAATGGGCGGTCCCTGCTTGAATACACCCATTTCAGAAGCTTTTAAGGTCAGAAACAGAGGAGTGGTAACTTTATTTAGGTCAAGTTCTGGGAACAGGATGAAGGCCTTTCAATGAGTCAAAAGAAATCCTGCCTCAAAAGATGGCTGTTTGTTTCCTTTATTCAGGGGTGATGACACTGAAGTGTATGTGCTGCCAAATTTGTTTTTAAGAGTGCTTTAGCCAATTTTCACTGATACTCATTGAGCTTGTGTAAGTGATATTCCACCACTTTTTCAGACATAACCAAGGCAAATTAAATTCTCGCTGTCCTTCATTTCTGCTGGCTTTACTGTAGCACTGCTGCTTTTGTGGAACAGTGCAGTACATTTTAATTTTTTTTTTCTCAACCTTACAGTCGAGCTACCCATACCCTGTCTCATAATTGTCTTTCAAATAAATATCTCTTTACCATACACCTTCATTTTAGCAGCACGGACAAGGCAGAATGTAACAACTTTGGGGTTTTATCCTAAAGCTCAAGCGTGACAGTCCTAAAACCACCCCAGCATATTGTGTCTACATAAAACCATACACTTCTGCTCATTCCAGTCACAGTCTCAGCTTAAAAACTGCAGGATTCAATAGGACATCTGATTGACAGTTTAGTTCCTGGCTGTTGTCCAAGCCCGAGTGTAGAGAGAGACCAGCAACATCCACCTTTGGACAAATCTGAAAAGCTTCATGCCTGTAAATAGAGTCCTCATATTAGACCTGTAAACCTTGTGGAACAATAAAAAATTGTTCTGTAGACTCTGATGTGCCAAGTAGTACCTTTAAAAATAATTCAGTCAGTTTCTTCTCCAGGATCTGCCTTAATCCATTTTGTGCCACTCAGTATTGTGTGTTAGATTAAGGTTAAAGATGACAGAAAGTGGCCAGCTTGATTTCCTGTGGTTTCCTCAAAAGCCCTAGTGCAGATTAGGGTTAGGTTAAGAGATCAACAGGAAGGGCTGAAAAGCTAGATCTGCTGAGGGATCATGCAAGACTGAGATAAAAACTAGAAATCTAGATTGGCTTGGGACATGCTATGGCTGGGTATAGTGGGAACAGAAGAGCAGTTTATATTGGTGAAATTGCAGGCTGAATGGGGCTGTAGACAGGATAACATTTATTAGCATTAGATCTGAGACTGAGGAGCTAAAGGTACTGAAAGGTTTGTTTTTAAGGTCAAGAAACAAAGGCAAATGTATGTTTTCTCCCCCCTGTTAGATTTGCATGGTCTATGATTTATCATCTTCTAAACTGGAATTTCAGCTGGAGTAAAAGCAGGGGAGGTGGGGAGAAGTTCCATTTACTGTTAGTATTTGGGACTGAAGGAGTTGATGAAGTACTTCCACAGTTGAGCCACTGCCATAACCCTAAATTTAGTTTTAAGTGTCACCCTAAGCCGCTTAAGGAATTAACAATGGTTTCCTTTGCCAAAATGACCTGTTATTCTAATAGTGCCTGGCCAGTGCTCTTCCCCTACAGTCCTCAACACTATTCTGAAACCTAAAAGATTTCCCTATAATCCAGTCATCTTCTACAACCACAAATTAAACATGACTATTTCCTATTTTTTTTTTCCCCACTATAGTAAGTCCTCATTCCAACTTGGCAAGTCTTACAGTTCCCATCAAAAAGCTTTGGCACAAAGGGGCAAAACCCTAACAGTCAAGTTGTTTTGTCACAAAAACTAGTGTCAGTTGTTGATTCCTGGGGGAAAAATCTACCATCTTAGTGGTCTGTCTGCATTGTAATAATAAATGCTGTGCATTTGTGCTCCTCACAGCTGTTTAGGATCTCTCAGTATCCTTAACTTACAGCAGCCACTTGCTGAGTGGAAGCCTCGATTGACCTCAAATCGAACAGTGAACTAGCAACACAGTGAGGCTTAGTGCCAAGTTTATTTTAAAGCCTTCAGTTTATTGTTTCTGCTACTATCCCAGGCATTTGCTAAAGTGTTTTCTAACTGGCAAAAAGGGAAGAATTGTATGAAAGAAAAAGACAGCCTATTTTTACACAGCATTAGTGTGCAAGAAGGGACTCGAGAGATCACAGTTTCTGCAAGAATCAGTTGCTTTGTGGATTTCACCTAAATTGTACCAATAAGTACAATTATGTAATTTCTAGCTAATTAGCTGGTTTATTATCCAAAATTTGTGCAGGTGGTGGGAATCTCACAGGAGGACTCACTGAGGCCACGTATCAACATCAACCAACCATTAGTTATGCCTTCAGGTTTCTGCCTAATGGCTGTATCTGAAAGGATTCTAGGGAAAAGTCTGAATGTCCAGAAATTGGAGCTGTCACTTTATTTGCAGACATGTAAGACACATTTAAAGGCATTTTCACTTGCTGTGCACTAAACTTTTGCAGAATCACAGTTCTAACATTCTGCAGAAATCTAATTTCTTATAGTGTCTCTTTCAGGGATAAAATTGTTGTGGTATTTTAGTGAACCCAAGAGTTTTAAACCATTTGTTACAGCCCAAGAAAACTTGGGCAAAGTATTGCTGGCTGAAATTTTAGTAAAGACAGTAGTTGAGAAGTTTGACAATATACAGCAGTTCAAAATTCAGCTTTCCAAGTGGAAAGTCGTATTTTTCTTCACAATTTTCTTATCTGAAAAGTGTCTACTAGGTATAGGAACAGCACACAGTTATCTGATCAATGTGAACACCACTGAAATGACAGTTGTACTCAATAGTTCCACATTGGGGTAGCCTGTGTCTGCAGTATACATGTTCTTTACCGATTCCAAACTTCTACCCCATAGCCCAGTTTGCAGCTTGGAACAGCTTTATCTGTTATTGCTGTACAGTGAGCTCAGATGATAATATTTCCAAGTAGGGAAATCTGTAGTGAAGAGAGAGAGTTTGAATAACAGAAACAAAACACAAATACAGAAATATTTGGTTGGAGAAGGGAGGGAGTGTCCCTGATTGCAAGTTGTGGGTGATGTTTAGATTAGCAGTGCTCCTTCCTAGGCTTGCCTTTCTTCCCTTTTTAGGTCATTTTCTTTCTTGTAAAGATACAGAGAAAGTGTTATTGCAATTCCCAAAAGTTTCTGCTAATTATAGAAAAGAGAAAGGCAGCACATGGTACGCAGTCTTGCTTGTAAAAAGGCAAACATTTATATTATGTGATAAGCTGATTTAGATGTATTAGTGATTTGGGTAAAATGTTCATTGCTGAAAAATTTAGACAGTCTGTATTTCTTCAAAAAGATTGAGCTAAATATAAAAGAAACCCTGTTCTAGTGCAAATAATTTAAGACCACTGGTTTAAGTAAAAGTTGATTATGTTGATTAATCTAAACTAATCAATCAATGGACCCAGACCTTCTAATTGAATTCTAACTGTCCCTCTCATATAAATTCTGATAGAACTATGAGCTAATGCTCTCACCAATACTTCTAATTTGACAATACAGCAGCTAAGAAATACCTTTATAGACTGAAGACTGAAAGAAGACTAAGAATTAAAGAACTTGTTAACAGATAAGCACTGCTATCCATAATTTTTAGTTTTGAGCTGTGCCAGAGCACTGATTACTGCATGAACCATTTTAGCTGCTTATTGCTAGGAGCAACCTTTTATGCAGACTAAGCTACAGAAGTTCTGTCAGGACTGACCATTTCAGGAGTTGTGCTGGAAAATTATTCTGCTAGATAGGACACTACAGGAGATGGTTTCCACTTTTGCACGGAGGTTTGTGTAACATATTTTTAGAGAAGTTTGTTGTTTTTAGAAGTATCCTGGCAGTATAAATATGCAATAGCATTACAGTAAACACTACAGAAATACATACAGGAATAACTGATCTGGTAAGTTTTTTTTTTCAACATCCAGTTAAGCTGTCTACATCCTCCCCAGCCTCATATGCCTTAAGAGCTGGAAAAAGTCCCAACATATTTCAGCATGGGGCCATTTTAGGATGTCCTATCAGCCTCACCAATGTCCAGAAATTATTGAATATTGCAGAATAATCCAGCACATGGCTCCTTTCCTGCCCAGAATGAGCCACACAGTTTTTGGAGGGATGCACCATGACATCTGTGGTGCATTTGCACTGGGATGCTGTGACCCAAACCAGCCCAGAGTTCTGGTAGCCCTAGCAGGAACATGGCTCTTCTGCCTGGCACAAAGGGACAAGAGAGGCCAAGTGCTTACTTGGAGATCAGAGTACCTGGATCTTCCTGAGTGAAAAACAGTATGTAGCAGTAATCATTACAACATTAACTCATTGTAAGCTTCACTTTTGAAACCAGCTTGTTAACACCAATGTTATATCAAATTTCTAATTAAAATATCTGCTTAAGGCAAAAAATAAGTGTTTTGGCTGTTTAGAAACAAGACAGTGTAAAAACAAATACTTGACTGTACGGAATAGCAAAACTTTATTTCATTAGTTAGTAGAATGCAATCTGACCCAAAACTTATGTGCTATAATATGACATTAATTTTTAAGTAGAACGATGTGCCTGCCTTTTTTCTGAGGACACTTAAATAATCCTTCTGCTTTCAAAAGCCAGTGCTTACAGATCCTAATAACTGTGCTCCAGTCTAATGCACCCTCTGTACCTGGGCAGGGTTTCAGTGTTCTTGGGATCCCCGGCAAATTACTGATTGATAGAAAGTTCCTGTATATTACACTCCTGGGGTTTAAGAAAAATTTTAAAAAATGCTTACTTTTCATTATGCAGACCTTTTAATTGCAATTGGTTTATGTACGACCAGCAACATTTCAGGAAGTCACACACAGCAATAGATGTTGAGTAAAAGGTGAGAAAAGCAACCATGGGAAAGGAAGTTTGACAAGAGAACTTCCTTCTCAATATGTGCTTAAGCAATAGGCTTCTAGCTCCGAAACGGAATTTAATAAACAGCCTGAAAAAACGGAAGTCTTGCTGACAAGTCTGACTAGATTTTAGGTAAGTTACTAATTACTTAAGTTGCCATTAATTAAGTTAACTTAATTAAGTTACTGTGCATTTTACTGCATAATGATTAAACAGCTTTGGAACAGGAAAGTTTTCCCTTTACTTGTTTTTTAAAAAATTAAGCAAACTGAAGGATAATATCCTTCAAGCCATGGCCATATATCACAAAAGGGAACAGAAATGATTATTCATTTAAGTATACAATTCTCAGTGGTTATTATATGCTCCACATAGTACAAAAAAAACCAAACTTACTGGTAACTGACCCTGTCAATCAATTTATTTTTCTAATTACATTAAAAAAGTAAAAACAACTTAAAGCCTTTTTCTTAGACTGAAACTGGATCAAAAAATAAGTCCAGAAGTTATCTTTAGATCAACACATTATTTTTATGGTCCAGGAAAAGTAGCAGCAGAAATAAAAAAAAAAATTCAGAAAGCACCCTGCTCCCTACCCAACAGTCCCACCACATAGAAAAATTAAGTTTTTATATCACCAGCTAAATCTAATAAAACAGAGATTTAATGCTCAAGCATAGATAAAAACATACAGAGTGTGTTACTCTCTTATCTTCTTTCCATATATGAATTTGTTGCTGTACCACTACATCAATACAATACATTGCTGCTGCTTGTCTTTCTGGTTTCATGTATTTGCCAAATTTTCCACTGCATATCTCTTAATTTTAAAGAAACTTTATTTTGGCTGTTTTGGCAAGCTTCTCTAAATTCACTTACCTGGCACACAAATAATCCTTGCTAAGAAACAAACACTACTTTTATCCACATATAAAGAAACCCTTGGAAATAGGAATTGCAGTCTAGAATGAGAGTGTAAACAGCCTGCAACTTAGCAACCTTCCACAGACCATGGCAGCAGCTTGCAGCCAAGAACCAGGAGATGTGTATGACATACTTTGCAGACTAGATCATAGACAGGGGACTCCTGCTACTTAATTTGGTATGTGTATGTTGCTGTGTACCATAGTAACCTGTTTCCACTTGAGCTCAAGTTCTCACACAGATGCCTCCCCATTAGCACAGCCATCCCTCAAGGTAATGCCACAGAAACCACAGCTGAGCTGTACCTGGCCCCTAAGTTAGCAGCTGATCACTTGGTTTTTCTTCACCTGTTTGAAAGAATAATGGATTTTGAAGATCAGCCCAAAATCAGATCCATCATCTTAACCAACAGTATTACAACAGCCTTAGAAGTACAGCACACACTTCAAATATTCCCTGTGTAGAGTTGTATAAAAAAAAAAAGAAACATGCATTTACACTTGAATTACACATACATTGCCTTGAACAGTGATAAGAAGACTTGAATTTTCAAAAGACATTATCTTTCTCAGTGCTTACTTTTTATTCTTACTGCATGAAACTATAATTATGCAAGCTGTCTGAAACTTCTTACGCCTGTGCCCTCTAAAGTGGTTTTAAGTTTACTGAAAAATAGCCCTGAGATTTAATTTTTAGAGATTCCTTCTTGGTTTACTTTTATACATTAACTAATCTGCACTTTTCCATAAGCATAAATTCTCAAGCTAAGATCATTAAGGCTTAGTGCTATATAAAACATTGTTGCCAAATGCATTTCCTATTCTGAGATAAATCTAAATAGAAAAGGTAACAGATTCATATATTAATACCAGGAATTAATTTGGCCAAAATTGCATATTTCTCAAGTATAACACTCATGACTTCAAATTCCAGATAAGTGGAATTATTTTCTTAAATTATCAGAATTAGTTTTTGCTTGATAGCAAATTCCTTGTCTGTGAAACTTGTAGAATAAATCCTGATCTGATCTCTCACTTTTTAGGTTCCTGCCCATAAAACAGTGAAATGGGAGTTTTAAAAAATACATTTATATAGGGGTTGTTGGAACTAGTTCCATGCAAACTTCAAGCCCTTTTGAGTTCCTGTCAGCCAACTAACAATTCTTTGTAGCATGTAGTAGAATATCATGTTCCAAGTTCTCAAGAACATAATCTTATTTAAAGAAGAGGTTTTTTTACACAGCACACATGTATGAGTAATTTAAATTTATTATCAAATACAGCTATCCCAGTGGCTAAAATATTTCTAAGGAGGAAAAGGCAAAGCTAATAGAGCTGTTAGACTGGCATGATGGCTAGTCTGGATTGACAGGGGCAGCACAGTGAAGCACTTGATGTGCCACTATTAGATTTCCTTTGGAAGCATCCACATTTTAAGTGATTTAAACTGAAAGCAGCAATTCAGCTCTGCATTTTCACTTTGACTGTAAGTATGAATATGCAAATAAAATAACTTTACCTTTATGATCAATGATATTGTTAGCATTCACTACCCTGAACTGCATTAAACGACACATCAAACAAACCATCCTTCAGCATTTTGCAAAGACTGTGGTATGATAACTCACTCTGTTGCTTCCATAATCAGAAATTCTGAGAGTATCACTTCTGGTGTGGTGAATTTGACTGGTGTTATTGCACAGTTCCTCCTCACCAGAACACGAGTGTATTACGTGAGGAGGTACTGACTGTGGGTTCCAAGTATAACACAGCACTTGTCTTACCTTTGCTTTCTGAACTACCTTACTTTCAGCTGTACACATACTGCTTTCAAACGACATAAATTCTATCAATTTAAAAATAATAAGCTAAACTAATTGACAGGGTTTCCTTCAACGCTATTTCTAAAGAGTGATCATGCACACAAAAGACACATTTAATATTTGGATGTTGATCTCCATGCTCTTTTAGTTGCTGCAGATACTTGTTTGTCTCCATCAGCCATCCTTCTGTGGGTTGGAAGTTAACAGTCTGGCAAGTTATCAGCATCAATTAAAAAAAAACAAACCCAAGCCTGTTGCCATGTGTGACCAGTGGAACAATCCTTGCTACAGCATGCTCAAAGCCAAGTACTGCAGGAGAGGTGGCAATCACAGACCTATCCACATCTGTACAAAACAACCATCTGCAGCACAGCAACATCAGTATTTGATTCCAGAAAGGTCCTATGCCAAACAAGCATGAGACTTAGACTTTTTTAGATCCAACACTGCAAGAGCTGAGCCCATCGTTATTTGCCTCCAAAAGTAACTGAGTCAAGGTGGCATATTGTGTTGTAACAACTCAATGATATCTACCTTCTAATGCTTTTCCTTTTTATATTTTTAAGGAAAGAGACAAATCAGTATTCATATCATGTTGGTCTCCATGTCTTTGTAGGGAAAGTTAAACCAATCTTACTCAAATGAGGTTCTTTAACTGTGTTAAACACTAAACCTCACAAGGTGTGTTTTCCTCTCTTCGTATTTAAAAAGCATGAAATAAAAGGCACTGTCAGTGCCTTCATTTGCTAGTAGAAAGATTCAAAGTGACTCTAGCAAAATCATTCTTTTTTGGAAGTCGAAAGCTAAGACTTTATGAGAGGTAACAGATAAATCCACACCTTCCTTTGACTTTATTACTACATAAAGGATTATATAGCTCTGGAAACATATATTTCATTTTCTGTGCTTTCAGACCATCTATTTTAAGCCACAGGTATTTAACATAGGTGGAAGTTTTAACATAAGACTTTATAAAAATAAAATTGCTGTTTATAAAGCTATGCAAAATGGTCTTTTACACACATAATTTACACTAGTATGACTGTGGATTAACTGTCTCAGTAGGAACAGCCAGTGGGATATTATTATTTTTGAACAATGCCAAGAAAACTACAGAAATTAAGAAAAAGGAAATATTGCAAAGAAGCTCTTCTCTGTCTTCTCTGTCAGACACCAAGAGAGACTGATCCTTTTTCTACTGCTTCCCTCAGCCGTGTTTTTTACAAAGCTCTGTGGATTTCATTAAAGCTCACAATCAGCTCAAAATGTAAAGGGGACTATTAAACTTCAGCAACTGATTTGGGTAGTATATATATTTTTTTTTGAAAATTGCAGTTCTCTGCCATTCAGAAATGCTTGCAAATATAACAGCCTTTTCTTTAGGGACAAGTCACCGACTAGAGACCTACAAAAGGGAAAGCTACTAAATTGTTTCATGTCAGTGGACTGGAGTGATGGATGAATGGCACATTATTACCTAGAAGGGGTTATTTCTGACCTGGAGAGTTAGTACTTTGGTTCAGATCTAAGACGCATTTAAGCAGCAACCCATGTGACCTGGATAAACAGCCTGAAAATTGCATGGAAGTCAAATGAATCCACTAATTTCCCCACAAACACCTCTTTATGTAAATTTAGTAACAGTGTTGTCATATGACAGAGTGTGAACATGCACTGTCTATGCCATGAATATGTATAACACATAAGCTAACAAACTTCAGATTGTTCTACTGAGACCAAAACAACTCAAAATCTGTGAAAAGTTGTTATTTACATAATAAATCCATCTGGTAGTTACTGGTAGTCTTTCCTAAGTTCTGTTAAGGTTTATATCTATACCACTAGAGAATGAGTGGTTCTATTTTGCATTTATTATTCTGTATTTAATAATATTTGCTTTGCTGTAGCATATCTTTGTTCAAACATTGCTACCTGCATAAATTCAAGGAGATAGAAACCAGTTCAATTGATAAATTGATCCAATTAAGCACAAAATTAACTCTGCATGGATTTCAAAGAATTACCATAGTCATAGCTTCAGCATCTCATTTCATTTAAATGGGACTAGATCTTTATGATCCATATAGCAATAAATAGTGACCTTTTTTCCCTCACAAGTTGCATTATGAGTAAGTTCATGAGAACCATTACAATTACAAGCTGTGTGGTCACAGGTGTCTGTGGGGCTGCTTACCCTTACTATAAGTGAGTCCCCAGATAATGATCCTCACGATAGCTTCAGCTTGAGCACAACTCTAAAACTTTACCACCATGGATGCAAGTAGTCACTCTAACCTGGTCAAAATATGGAAGAAAAACATGCTCATATGATCTTCATGCAACCATCAGGTACTTGGCTTGAGTTCTGAAATCACACGGTATGCATCAGTTGGCCACTTGTTAAGCTTTCCTCAAGCTCTGCTAGGTCACCACAGCTGCCAGGGAATACTCACTTACTTTGTGTGCTGTTCTCACTAAGTACCATAGTTCACAGTAAATTGTTCAATTGCTATCAACCAAGAGTGGCTTAAAGTTCAAACAGAATGTTCCAAAGGCAGGCTGTGCCCTACCTTTAGAGAAGTGGTTTTTAAACCACTTTTGCTGAGAGCATATGCGTGGTCAGAGCAAAATTAAAGACCAGTTACAATTTACCTTAACTGTCAAAACCATAAATGATTCCATATTCTCCACCCATTTTAATGATTTCTTACTTACGTTTTATTTCATCTATGGATGTTCTGGCCAACCTTACTTACCACACCTCTACACAAGGTAGCTAATTCACACAGGCTTCTGTGTGTTATTCTGGGACTAGTTAATGTAGTAGCCACAAAACCTGCTCCTGCACAGACTCCCTTCCATGGGTGCAATCTCCTGCCAGAAGCCTGCTCCTGTGAGTGCTTTCCACAGCTGCAGCTTCCCTCAAAGTAGATCCACCTGCACCCCACATGGGGTCCTTCACTGGTTGCAGAGCTGATACGTTTTCCTCTGCAGTCCTCCACGGGCTAGAGGAATGACCTGAGTTACCATGGTCTTCTCCACAGTTTGCAGGGGAATCTCTGTTCCCACATCAGGGACCTCTTGCCCCTAACACTTTGTGTCTGCAGGGCTCTTTCTCTCACATTTTTGTCACTCTTCTCTCACAGCTGCTACACAGTATTTTTCACACTCTTTTAAATGTCCAGTCTCTTCTCACACAGCCTCCTTCCGCTGGATGGTAAAGTTAGCAAATCTGGGATCATTAAAGTTTCACCTGAAGATCAAAAGGACAGTAGAAAAGTGATATTGCCAAACATACAGCTTTTGTAAATGTGTTTTGTTTTGGCTTTGGTTTTCATTTAAAAGATGCACTTCCTTATCTACATGCAGGAGATTTCATTTGAACAAAATACAGAAAATGAGTTTTCTATTTACTTCCCAGGCTCTCCTAACAACCATTACTCAACACTGCTTATACATTAAAAAAATGTCACTGAGGATTTTTCCAGTTGTTGGGGTAGGTTTCTTTTTGGTGTGGGGTTTTTGTCTTGGTTGGTTTGGTTCTAACCTTTAATATAAAGGCTTCTGTGTACATCCAAAAGGACATCAGCTGAAAAATATGATTACAAGTTACAACTCCATTTAACTGATGTCAAAGATGCAGGTCACTTGGATAGAGTCTGTTTTATCACAAAATATGGAAGCAATTTTTGTTGTATGCAATTCCATCTACTCAATAGTCTTACTGCATTGTTAATTCAAGAATATCCTACCCACCTGTATATTAAAAAACACATGCCCAGTGCTGTACCTTATAAACATCTTGCTTGTAAGTAAAGCCACCTTGCTTAGGCAACAGAGCATCCAGTCATCCCTTTCTCTTCAAATACACAATGACGTGAAACTCCGAACAGCTGATGCTCATAAACAGCTGTCACAGTTCATAGCACTAATACTTTACCTTAACTAAGGTTCAAATCTCTTTAAGCAGCACACTATTTCCTGTTTGCTGCAAAGGCCTCCGGAATCACATGTGGAACACAACTATATAATTAAAATACTAAAGAGAAAACAATATTCAGAAGATTACACAACACACAACAATCAAACATTAACACTTCTGAACAAAGTCCAATGTAGGTTCATACCAGGTCGTTGATTGTTCATTTGTTAACCAGTCACATAATCAGATTAGTTTTGTCCTGCAGCCTACCCCTGTGCTATGAATACTAATGCAACTCAACTTTCATTTTACTAGCACAATTGCCTCTATTTAAATCACAATAAACCTGAAGGTAGCTCTGCCATTACATACTTGTAAAACATAGATTAGGTTGAAAAAAAAGGCAAATGTTAAATGAGAAGCATATATCAATCTATTTTTCTATTCCTTTCTTAAACATCTTGTAAAATTCTTGGTTCAATACATTATGATACTATGAAACTGAAACAATTTTTCGAGGTCATTTCATCTTTTCCTACTACTTTTTTCCTGCAGCTCGTTCATTTTATGATTTATATAAATATCTAAATGTCATCCCAGTTTAGGATGAAACTAAGAACCAGAACACTGAAATATCCTCAAGGCAGAAATCACATTTTCCTGATCCACTGTACAAATCTAGCCCTAATGAAATTCTAGCTTTCCTATATTTTGCAGATAAACTCTGCACACATTTTTTTCCTACTACCTGAAGCTGTAAGGAGGCTGTATATCTACTGCTGCATGTGTCACAGAATTTAATCTGTCAAAATGGCAGAGGTGTGGACTTTTGCCATCATACTGCATCTAATGATGATTAATAATATTTTCTTGACTACCAGGTAATTAGCAAGCTATACTGAATGCTATCAGTCTTACTTCTTGCATTCCCTAACACATTTTTGGTCTCTTTTTCTGGCAAATATCAATAAAAACCAAGCAGATGGATCCTCTGTCTCTGAAGGACCTTACTTTTCTATTATTCTTACCAAATACTGCCTCTGATACCACCAGCACATAGAATCCACATCAAATACATACCTTGCAATCAGTAGTGAGGACTGCATTTAACTTAACTAATATTTGATTCAGGAATGCAAGCAGTGCTTGGAGACAGTTTACAACTAAAGCACATTAAAGCACAAGTAGCAGCAGGATAACTGCTGCTATTTTGGAAAAACTGATAAATCACCACTGAAACACAGCTGCAGCATGTACAAGTCCAACTCCCAGCACTCTCACACAGTCTCTCAGAAGAGTCTGTATATGCTGGGACTCGATGCCTGAGTTATTCTATTTCTTCATTCAGTTTCCCTCTCCAGTTCGGAGTATTGCTTCAATATTCACCACATGCCAAAAAAGTCACAGTATGAGACTCCCATTCTTCAAGCTCTGCTTTACATGCCTTAACTTTTTATTAATCCTATCTGATTACTAGTTTTTTCTCAGTGCTGTAAACAACTGCTAGGTTCTGCTCACCTGAAGATGATCAAAACTGCCCGAACAGACTTTCTGACTAAAGGAATTTAAATCTGATATCACAGCAGGCATTGAACTGTCCACTGAACTTAAATCTCATTTTAGAAAATTACATGCAGCACAGAAGAAGTTTAGCAGTAGTAATCTCAGAAAAACAACCTAAAACATACAGGCAAATCCCCTACAATACTTTAAGCATCAAGACAGTTAAATAAAAATATTTCCTTACACAGCAAAATCTAATCCAGTTATGGAGAGAGAAAACCAAAACGTGGTCTGTCTAAAAAGTGAAATAGTCACAAGTTTATAAGATTGAACTTAGTGCAGTATGGGTACTATTTTTATTTGTAAAGACTGTTAGTATGCCAGTATTAGCAAATGTCAGGGCAAAATGTCAATTTCTGAGCAGTCTTCTATTTTAATGATGTTTTATATTTTGCCATTCCATAAGCAGTCTGAAATACAACCATTATCTAAACACCCTAAATTTTTCTTTCTGCACTATTCTAACCAACAACTTTCAAGAAGCTTTACTCACAAAACAACACACTGAAAATGTTCTTTGCAAACCAGCAGCATATCATACTGATAAGATAATATTTCCAATTTATTATTCAGAAAAACCAGTTCGAACAAACCTACAAGCTATAATATGTGTCTTCAATGTTATGTACTCAAATCTTTAATTGTGGAAGGGAATCTGTGCTGAATAATAGACCAAAGCAATAGAAATGGGTAGATAATCTGAAAATGAATGCCCAATCTTCATACTGAAATGTGTATAAATATTAACAATTTCCAAATGATGCAATGTTTGAATGTTTGTAAATAGTTTCCCATATGTAACTTTACTTTTGGAGTACTTACTGGAATCCTATAGGCAGACACTGAGCACCATGCTTGAACACCCAAAGGCTGGGGATGAACTTTAAAGAAAATACAATCATACTAAAAGAGAAACTCCAAAAGTTTTATTAAGATTTCAACAGACATTGAAAAAAAATATTGCATAATGATTGAAAACATAACATTTTAAACAAAGTAGCAATGTGGTATCAAGTAAAAGAAAGACTGGAACAGCTGTCTATATATGCTGTATGGAACATGTACCAGGAAAGGGATATGACATTTTTAAAATTCAAGGGCAAATGTGAACAGGTCACATTTTGATAGACTGACTATACACCATAGATGTTTTACAAACTGCATAGCAGTGTAAAAAAAAAGTTTTATCTTAAGTATACTGTATTTCTGCATTTGGAGCAGTTTACAAGGCAGATATGTTGTTTGCAACATTGATATTTTAATAGCTCTGGATTCTCATAAAAAATAAACTAATTTAACAAAAAAGCCTGTATCTACATTTGAAAATAAAAGTGCATGTACTGAGAAATAGTGTTATTTCTTAAAAAGAGTACTTTAAAAGTTCATTTTAATAGATCAACAACTGATGATACTTTAAATGCAGTTCTGCACTGTGCTACAAGCGAGGTTCTAACACCAGTTTCTCTAACTGAACATCCTCTTTTCCATAAGCACCAAGACATGTGCCTGCCTACCGTACTTATCAGGGTTCTGGGGAGTTACAAAGAATGCAGAGTACCAAAACCACCACATTGCTCACTAAAAAATACCAGTAACCCAAGACAGATGTTTTGAAGTAGATTTAGCCATAAATGCAAGCATTATCTCCTCAACTTTCAGGATCCTTCCAGTCACACAACTACTTTTAAACACTGGAGAGCAGCAGCAAGGAGCCATTAGAGCTAAAGGACAAGAACTGAGGAAAGTAGTCTCCTGCCTTCTACTGAAGAATTTTTGGGTAATGAGCATTTCAATGCATTCAAAGAACCAGGCTGGGGGTGAAAGATTTCTACCTAAAACCCAGTTGGTATAGTCAGATCTGTACTTGAATCTAGATTCTCCTTTCCAGATAACTGTGGTAACAGCTAAGAATTACTGCAAATGTTGCTAACTTCTGTAGAGGGTTTACTTCTTTCTTCTCTTTACACAACAAAGAAGAGAAGTTGTGGAATGAGAACATGCAGTTTGAAGATCCAGGCAAAGCATCTATTTGAGTTCTTATAATTTCAACTCATGGCACTGAAGAACTAGGTTTGTTTTTTGTTCTGTTTTTTTTTTTTTTTTTTCCCTCTGGGCACCTGTAGCACTCTGAATAGAAAAAAAGGCAGTGGAAGTTTAGCTGGACTGAATCCAGAATGGGAAATGCACAGATACCAAAGCTGTGAACTGCAGCCAGATTAGCCATAAACAAGTGTCCGGTACAGAAATTACAAGTAATAAATTTAGCCATTTTTGTAAACATCTCCTCCTTACTAATCTCCTTTTTTCCTATAATGGAAATACACACTGTATTTCATTGTTCCAAGCTCTGGTCTGTTTCTGTTTTAGTTTTGTGGCACAGTTGCTAAGTGCAACAGGCTAGAGACACCGACAGTAATACAAACAAGTTGGAAAGTCAGTTCAAGTTATTAAAGTTTTGCTATACCAGGCCATTTTTCATAGCTTGTATTCTCTGTTCACAAATGCTTTGTAAGATCTTTTCTTATGGAAGACTGGAAGCAAATTGGAGTTACTGGTTTAACAAATGTGGATTAACATAACATTTCTGATATGCCTTATACAATTAACAAATCATGTCTCATCTTATGAAGATGATACATTTGCTATACATACCAGTAATTTAAAATGCTCCTTAAAAAAGCAGCATTTTTACAGACAAATTAACAGAAAAGGAGACAATACATGTCACAATACCACAGAACAAGTAAAGCCCTTTCATTAGCTGCACTATAAATTCGTAACTGTTCATCACATACTTTGAATTTTTGACTGCTCAAGCAATTTAACCCTCAGCCAACCGCAGGACAAGGAAAAATTTTGTGAACATTTGACACTGATATCATTGTAGGTGTGAGAGTAAAAACTAGTATTCCATGGTTTTAGCTCTAAAAGTTTTGCTCCCAGAAGTAAAACAAGAGTTCAGAAGAAAAAATAGCAGTTGTTGACATGTCAAAACAAAGTTGTTCTAAAAATTAAGCTGCTGTAAATCTGAGTTCACTTAGATCATTCCTAAAAAACTTTTCTGTTAAAAAAAAGCTGATCCTAGATCACCTGTTAACTAGGAAGAGCAGTAGAACACTGATTTAATGAGAAAAGATGTGCTTAAAAGCTGTGTTTGAGACATCTGTTATAAAGTTTTGAATTCTTCCTTATCTTTCAAATATTTGGATTATAATTTGTTTAAAAAAAAAAAAAAAAAAGACCAGACACAGAAGGTACAGGATTTGGACAGGACTTTTCTCTCACTACAATTCAGTGTTTCCTATCCAAATGTGGGTACCATTGAGAGGCCATTTTTGAAATGTTAGCAGTCAACAGCTACATGGGCACCAGTGAATCAGAAAACACACCTTAGGATTTTGTTTTTAAGTTACATAAGTTAGATAAAACTACCCTGTCCAGCAAGTTCCGAATTTTTCAAACGTTAAGGCAACTTTCATTACTTTCCAGCTAAACAGAATTATAAAAAATAAATGTCACTTCAAACCTTATATACACAGTGACAGAGTAGATTTAGCTAGAAAGTATCTTTAGTACATTAATAAAGTGTCTCGTAATATTACCGAGGTTATATCAGGTGCTTGAGTGTATGTGCAATTGGAGTGGCTGCAGTACTTAAAGTACTGGTTTCAAAACAGAGCGCAGTGACCGTCCCTCCTTGGTGAGCTCTCGCGTCACACACATGCACGGCAGCGGCACAGCCTCCTCTCTTCTCTCCACAGCGTTGTAGCTACACTTCTTCAAGTGGTCAGCCATGCTCACAATGTCAGCAAACTTCCACTCATTCACAGTACAAAAGGCTGTACTGAAGCGCCAAACCTAGGAAATAAGCTGCACTTAGGCTCACGATGTTTTAAGATACCATAATTCAGAGCAGGAAATTACATGCTTGTGCTATTGAAATTTCAGGTAATGTTGTCAATAACTCATACTAAAAATCAACATGACAAAAATACACTATAGAGAACTCAGTATTGCTCGTCCCAGGCTGATTCAGACTCCAAGACAACTCTGAACAGTGGGAAGAAAACAAAGGCAATATTTTTTGTATCCACAAAATAGATACAATCAGAAGTTAAATTACAAGGTATTTTAAGACCAGCCACAACAGTTCGTTTCTTATCAACTTCTGCAGCTCCAAATGAGTGCTGCAAATACTCTGCAGTTTGGGTTGGGGAGAATGGTAAAAACTGTATTACACAAAGGTCATACAAAGGTTTTAAATTATTTCAATATTTAAGGCATTCAGTACCAAGGCAATAGATATGATCTCAACAGGTTTGAAAAAAAAAACTGCTGTAAACACTACACAGGTAAGAAAAGTAAATTTTGTAGGCAGCTTTCCCAATTCTGTGGAATATTGACCTTAAAGCAAATAATGAAGTAATCTTATAACATTTTAAAATATAGGAAAAAAAACAGAAGTTAATTTATTTACATCCAGCAAAAACTAGACAGACACTACTTCTATTTCTCCAAGTGTGGAGAAGACTCAGACAACGTTCTGCAATTTTCACTTTCTATACATCAATCTCTTTCTTGTGAGGTTATTATATCAAAATCCAGTAGTAACAGGCATAATATTAAGAGAAAAAGCAGAAACAGGACCCATGTAATACTTTCCCTTTCACCTTCAAAATAAAAAAAATAATAACTTACCTTTTCTTTTACCTGCCAAGAACTTCCTTCTGGGCACTTTCTCTTCTCCCAAAGCAGTATCACCATTCCACGTGCTTGAAGCAAGCTTCCACACACATCTCTCATTAAACGTGACACTCTTGAAAGCTGACATAAACTAAAGCCGTCTAGAAAACTAGCAATGTGCTGCAGCACCTCAAAAGGCAGACTACTCAGATGGTCATTGTGTAGTCCAATCAAGCAGCTTTTTGCTGGTTCTACTAATACTGTGGATATACAAGGCTGAACTCCAAATGACCTTAAGTGGCGGTCATGAATAATTTTTGCCCCTTGTGTTGAAGGGCAAAACCTTCGTTGAGAATATGTGCACCCATAATATGCCAAAGGACACCTCTGCTCCATCCAGCCATTAAGGCCAGCATGAATGTCTCCATGCACATTCTTAAAATGCGAGGAAAATTCATTCCTTCTAAACAACTGTCCACAAACAAATGTAAACATTGAACGCTGTTTTGTTTGGTATCTAGCCACATATTCCAATACCAAATCCAATCCGAGGGTTTGGAATGGACTTGGATTTGAGAGCTGTGGGTTGGCATGATCACATGCAGAAGCTGAAGCTATTTCCCCCACCATTGTATTTGTGGCCAATATAGCCGATGGGAGAGAAAACGTTTGGGTCCCAAAGTCAACGTGATACACATCGACAGCGCGACTTTCTGATATCCCCCTACCTCCGGGAGAATCTCCTAGGCAAAACAACAGAGCTGCAGTAATTAGATCAATTCCCTGAAGACCCATAGGATCTTCTGTTATCTCCAAATCTGATGTATCAACAGCTTTGTCTTCTTTTGGTGTTGACCAATAATGGTTAACAAGGAATCTGTACGATCGATGCCGTAAAAGTGAAAATGCATCTATGTTTCTCAATCTTTCTTGCTCCACTTGTCTCTCTAACATTTCTTCTTCATTAGCATTATGGGGAAGTAGTACATGATTAGCACTGCCATTAACTAAGTGATCAGCTGGTATTACTTCAACTTGTGCTGTTACAGGGCAGGAGCTGCAAGACTCTAATGCTTCATCATCACGAGATGCAGTACATTCACCATTTGCTACACTGGACGGTTTTGAATTAGATACACCAAGATCTTCACTGTGGTCCAACACCTTTGAACATTCATTTTCTACATGAAAACCATTACACAAAAGTGAGGAGTTACTGAGGTTTAGATTTAAGTCATGGTTTTGCACTACATCATAACAAATATCACAAGAACCATTTTGCTCCATTTGTGAATTGTGACTCACGCAATCAAAGTTAATTCCCCCAACCGCTCCTCCATTATCTTCATCTGGATTTTCAGCGTCAGACTTTTTATCCTGAATAATGCCACTAGAAGCTTGTTCTTTAATCTTGAGATCTTCTTTCATTTCATGTGGTGAAATGCAGAGGTTTGAACTTAGCATACCGATGTCCCTTGTAGCAGTGTTCAGGATATCCAGAGCAGCAGCTAAACTCCTTGTTGTTTCTACAGTAGCTTGATAAAGTGCACCATAGGACTCTTCATCTACAGGCATCAAACCATTGGTATGCACTGCATCGGGGGCACTTGATTTGACAGAGGTTTGCTCTCTGGATTCTGGTATTTGATCACCTGCTTTTGATATCATAGTTGCTACTTTAAGTGATTCTAATAACATGCGCTGGTCTTGAAGAGCTAAAGCCATATCGAGCTGCTCCACTTCATCAACATCTTTACTCAGGTTTTCATAAGATTTTCGGTCAGCATAACTGACTGGCCATCTATTCCACTCCATGGTACAACATACCACACTTGCAGGACAAACTTCTAGATGATCAGCAATTTTATTTCGGGCTACTATGAAGGGACATCCAAAGCCACTATTCAAACAAGGCACTCTTTCAAGTGGACATAACATGCGATGTTCGTCAGCTTTACAGGAGTGAAAAACGGCTCCACAAACCAAGGGGCAGCCAATCAAATCACAGGAAATGCCCGGCTCTGGCCTGGTCATACAACGACGGCTGACACAGTTCACACAGTGTAAGTGTTGCTGATGTTCCTCCATGACTGTAAATCCAATTCTGAGTAAAGAGAAAGGAGACAACAGCATACAATATTAACTCAATATTGTTAATATTTTTCAGCTACTATTTGCAGTTTTGCATGCTTGATCAGTAGAAATTTTAAGAGAACAAGTATGTAACATCTTATTTCAAAGAAATGGTGCTTAGAATATAAGCTGAAAATTAAAAATACACATTTGCATCAGAGCCCAGAACATAGTCTATGCATTCATTTACCAGGTCTAATATACGCAACTTAAGTGAAAATGTTGTATAATCCTTCACTGTGGAATAGTCCCTTTTCCCTGCTCATTGCAAAAAGATCTTTTCACAAAAAACAAAGCATGACCTTTGACTATATAGCCAACTACTTACAGCCAACAACAATTATAAATGATACAATTGCACAGAGTACAGTGACAAAATAAAGGAAACCAGATTCATCCTCATGTCCAATTCTCTAAATTAAACAGAGGCAACCTGTTCCCCAGGCTGCCTGCTACCACCTAAGCTGCTGACACCCTCTTCTTGCAGTTCTGTTTAAGGCAATCTGCAGCCTTCAGCGAGCATCTCAATTCCATGCTGTGTCCCATTCTCTCCCCACTCTCTGCTTCTGACAGACGGCAGTCCTTTACAACAGCTCTTCACTCTTTTTCTTAATCTACAGCCTATAGCCCCTCCCTTTATTTTCTACAGTAGTTGTTGTACAAGGGTAGCAAATAATACTACATAATTACGCCACATATTAAGTAAGTCCTTTTATTTCAGTGAAAACATTACATAAAACTTTAGTTGCCTACATGGTCCTATCTATAGGTCCACTTCAACCCACAAAAGGTAATTTTTTAATGCATCCCATGGCCTCCTTGATCACAATACCAGCAATTCAAAGTATAAGGATATCAACAGCTCCGCATAACAAGGCCAAACAGCAATAAAAATCAAACTACATATACATCCATCAACAACACATTGACAACAACAAAAAATTCAATTTTTTGTTGTGGAAAAATAAATAAAAAACAAAGAAAAAATTAAAAAAAGAAGAGTAAACTTTGTGTCTTTGTATCACACACAAAAAAAAACCACTCTCCAGCTGGAGTGCAGGTCCACACAAGTTACCAAGCTCTTCCCGATGCTCTTACAAACTCCCTCTCAGAAGTGCTATCAGTAGCGATTAAAGTTCAGAGGTATCAGTGAATGACTTGCACAGAGCCAAATCTCAAAAACACTGTTTCAAAAATACATTGCTCATTCCATCTTTTCCTTACTTCTCCCCCTCTAGCAATTTTCTTGAGAAATAAAATGCTCAAAGAATTTAAGATTAATAAAAATGGCTCCTTATTCTGCTAACAAGTGCTCTCATGCACTGTCTTTAGACTAAACACTTCAGGTTTAATGCATTAAACCTTCTTAAATGAAAATCACTCTAAACTATAAAAAGAAAACTGCTTCTCTTGAAACTGAAGGCAAAAGGAAACAAAGTGCCTTTTAGACACTCCACCTTAAGTAATTTAAAGCATTTAAACAGAAATATATGTGACACTTCACTCGTGTTCTTTTATAATGCTTTGAAATTCATGCCAACTTTAAGTAGCAATCAGTCCTCATCCCCCCGTGCTTCGTAATTTGGATAACTTAAATATTTTAGCCACCCACTCTCCTGAACACTTTTAACAAAAAGGCATATGTGCTACACTTAGCAGGCAAAACACAGCTGAATTTCCCCCACCATACCTTAGCATTTATATACTGAGCAACAGTAAGTTTCAAATAAATTGTCAAGCGTATCAGTCACTGGACTCAGTGACTGACTTGTTTAACATGTTTTGCAAACAACTCGGGCACACAACCTGCTTTTGATTTGTAAATTAAGTCAGATAGCATCTACTACAAAGAGATTAAACATGTTCAGTAAAGAATGAAAAAAATTATTTGACTTCTCTGAAGATAATTTTAGTTCTTCCAGCAAAGCCCTCTCTGAGTAATTCTTGCAAATACTGTGGCCTGTTGCTAAACCAAAGAAAAATCTCAGAAATTTCCATCAAAACTGAAACCAAACTACTTCTCCTCAAGTCAAGAGGTAAATAGAGATCAAAAGGAAGCTCTCAGGTTATGTGTGTATTTTAAAGTGCGTAAGACAAAATGGAAATAGCACTGAAAAAGACAATTCCTAGTTTATAATGCCAGGGCATTGTGAGAGCCCAACTCCTGCTTCATCTATCTAAACCGAGTCCTGCTCCCATAAAGCAACAGCCTGCTCACTTCAAGCTGGCCAGAAGTGAGCCACTGGGAGAGCAGCATATGGGTGTGTTCAGGGCAGGAGTACCTATGACCCTCTTAGGATGGGACAGTTTGTTGCTAACTGGGCTCAGCTGCACAAGTCTCAGCTGCCCATGAGGGTACCCAAGATGACCTCTGCCTCACTGTGGGGGCTATGGATGCTCTCACCCTATCGAACAGCTTCACCATCCACTTGACAGTACCCCAGGTGAAATGAGGGCACTCATGTCATGAGCTGCCAATGCCCTTTCCCACAGGGTGGAAAAGCTGGGTACAGTCTGAAGGCTGGGGGTAGTGCTGTCAAGACTCACAGGACACCCACAGGGGAGGGCGTGTTCCTCCCCAGCAGCGAGGGGCAGGCCTGGGCTGCCTGTGCGCTGCGGCCGCACGGCTCCATGCCGGGCACAACCTGGCGCGTGGAGCAGGTGCAGACACACGTTCTTTCCAGACCCTCATGGCTGCCTGTAGCCCATTCCATACCAACGGTGAAACTTGGACTTCAGTGGGAATTTCACATCAACACCATCAGATCATGTCAAGATGTGTCACATGACAGCAATCTGGGCCAAAATTTTACTGACTTTGGGCAAGGAGGATGGTTTTTCATCCCTTTATGGTTTTTCACTTAAACCATAAAGGGGACATATGTCAATTATGTTGGAAAAATAGCACACACTGCTAAGCCAGCACTATTCTACTGCTTCTAGGCCAAAGCTGGCCCACATGCAGCAGCTCAGAACACAGTCAAACTGAGCTCGTGTTTGCCTGCACCGTTTCTGGAGACATACCCTAAATTAGTCAACCATCATTAAATACTATCTTTAAATAGCCTGAGCTTACATAGAACATTCTATTAAGACAGTAAAACATCCTCCTCCCCAGCACACTATCTTGGTCTTTACAAGTCAGATTGTGAAACCTGAGTTGCCCAATGATACTGGCTTTTCTCAGGCTCCTGAACTGCTTTCACTCATAAGCTAATAGTCATCAAAACTTAATTATTTCATATAAGCAAATGACCTTTCAAAGTAAGAAGGAAACAAAATCTGGCAAAAACATCAAATATCACTAACAGACAGTGTGTGAAAGCTGACACTAAAATCCCAAATCTTATCAATAGCTAGATGCTAATATGTTCTATTACAGATGCTGCAGGTTGGTTTTATCAAGAAACAGTTATGCACAAAATCAATTAAATAGCTGAAGTAACTTATTCTCTCAGTTTCTATAAATAAGAATTTTACTGGTCACCAAGAAGCTTGATATTGCCATTTATATCAAAATTCAAATCCTTTGGCTCATTTTCTAAACATATAATTTAAAATATCTTCAGACATCAGTAGACCATCAGCAGAACATTCACTAAAATTCTGCATTCTGCTTACAAGCCTTAACTCCTCAGCACCTCCTGCAAAACTTCAATTTAGTCAGAATGTTGCATTTTATTTATAAGTTACTACAAAGTCTCTTTAAATATATTAAATGTTCGTTTATGCATTTTTAATTTTAATACTTGAGCTGTAAACTCAGCAGCTGTTTTGGGCAGTCATGAGTTCCTGGACTGCTTGAACTACTTCAGGCTTCTGATAGAATTCAATTCTTAAATTGCAAATTAAGTCCAAAGGAAAAAAAACAAATGACCCTATCAAACTAGTAAAATAAATAGATAAGACCTCAAGAATTAGCACACTGATTAATCAGCAAATGGCCATGACTCACTCTATTTTGTAAGCTAACTTTGTAAACCGCAGAACTTAGCACCTCTTTCATTCATAGATTAAGAGCATCCACATATGAATTATTTCCCATTACAGAACCACGACCAATATATCATTAGTACTACACTGAGAACAAGAACCACCCTCTTCCCAAATACTGCTCTGTAAAGAAAAAACCTGTTGGGTAAAGGGGAGATAAAGAAAATTCTCGCTGGAGGTAACAAGTCCTTTTATTTCCTCTAATACAGCAAATTTAAAGGGCTAACAAAGAAGGCCATTGCTGACATAAAGAAAAATACCTGTTGTTAAAACACCAATAATATTTACAGAGTTTATATCCTACTGTGTTCCTTGTCACAATATGGTCAGAAGACAGTGTCAGATCAATGACTACAGCAAGAACTAACAGCTGTCCTTTTCTGATAGTGTAGTGTCAGCAACCAGCTTCAGTTCCTTCAGTTCAGGGTGCTGAAGTACATACACTTGACTGTTACTAGCAGAGAAACCTAAAAATACATCCCGTTCCAGTGAGGTGACCACTGCTCTCAGAATTTGTGCCATCACTTGATGTTATTGTACATACTATACAGTCAGCTGACTAAATCAGCCAGAACATGCTTTGAAAATCTGTCATAATTAAAAGGATTAAAATTCCAGCTGCTACAGCCACGTGATTTCCAGTTGCTGTTGTAACACAAACATTAAAATAGCATAATAAGGGTTTCAGACACACACAATGCTTCAGCTGCAAGTGCAAGCTCTCACTTTCTTCTATACCACAAAAACTGTACTTAGTACTATCAAACCCAAAGCCTGCTTGCTCACTCTCTCCTATATAAATACTTTGGGGCCAATAAGACAGGAAATCACAGCAACCATTACTGCTACAGGAGCCCTCCATTACACAGCCCCCTATTATTCATCAAACCTATAAAGCTCAACTACCTTTAAGACTCTTCTATCAAATTCAACTGATTAGACCAACAGGTTCTTAAATTAGTGCTTCAAGGAAGTAGAAGACTAGAGACATACAAGCTGTACTACAGGTTTAAACTCCCAGGAGCATCCAAATCCACCCACAAGCAAATACATGCAAACCATTCTAAAAAATTCCCTTTTAGTTTGGGCACTGCAGAAGTGATACCTTAAGTTTTAGCGTTCATATTTTTCAGATCCTTTACTGCATTAGTGTATAACTCTGAACTTCATATAGAGTATTAGTAAGCTCTCATCACAGTTTGACCTGACAAAACAATCCTTCCAGGCCTGAGAACCAAGGTGATCATCTCAGCCTCAGGCCCAAAAAATATAAACAAAAGTAAATTGGGGGGGAGCAAACTAGGGGAGTGTGACTTCATTACCTGAAGCTGTAATTGGACAATTAACCCCTGATATGCAAACAGACTAAACCTCTATTTGCCTGAAAAACTCGTGACTGTCATCCATCTTGGGTACAGCCTCTGCAAGGCTTCTGCACTACCCAAGGTGTATCTGATAAAGGCCTTTAATAAATGCTCACTTTAACTGTCTAGCCTCTGTTCTAGGTAGCCAGTCTAAGACATCAGAAGAGACAGCTGAATATCTTCCATCATTTTCTCAGGTTTCTGTCAGGAGCTTCTTTTTCAGATGCCAAACATAATTCTCAACCTTACACAATACTAATTATCACCCCCTATCCCTAAGTTCATCAGGACTACCCTGATTTCTGTTACAACAAGGTAGACCAGGGAAGCTAAAACTATATTCAAAACAGTTGGATGGATGAGTGTTCACTGCATTCTCAAACAAATTCATCCACAACAAAGCCGAGAACATCTTCCCTGGCTGGTAGTGACTGCACATACTGAACATACTAGAACAAGTTTACATTAATTTATTGTTAATCATGAAAACATGAAAAGAGCTTCTATTACTAAAGCCCAAACTACTATGTAAGCAGGACGCTACTTCAACCACTACCATCATAGTCTACAGCTATTATTATGTTTTACACAAAAAAGACAGAAAAAGGTTACACTAAAACATGGCTTTTTACTGCAAGGAAAAAACTCTCGGGGGACACATACTTCTAGAAAGATTCTAGTTTTATCAGTGGTCTAGCATCGAAGGAATATATATACTAGCTGCTTTTTTAAGCATAAATCAAAGTTACCTATCCACCTCACAAACAAACCAGACCAAAAAAAGAGAAATCTCTAACTACAGCAGAAATAATGAACACTAGAATTATAGGGAATTGCAACCTTTTTTATGCCAACCTTATAAAGAAGACTTTTCCCTGTCTGCCCCTGCCCCAAATATTCTTTCTTCCCAGTGGGAAACCATCTTCCTACCATGCAGAGAATAAGCCAAAAAAAAAAAACAAAAACCCAAAAACAAAAACAAAAAACAAAAACACAAAAAACAAAAACAAAAAAAACCCACAAAAATTGAATTCAAGGGGAAAAGAGCCAAAGCAAAACACTGCTTTGACTGAAGTGGACCCTCCACTGATGCCCTATCTGTCTGGCTTTGTTACATTTTAGAACAGAAGCTCTGATGAAATGACAGAACACTTTCTTCTGTCCCTGTTAAACTCAGTTAAAAGAGTGCTAAANAAAAACAAAAAAAACCCACAAAAATTGAATTCAAGGGGAAAAGAGCCAAAGCAAAACACTGCTTTGACTGAAGTGGACCCTCCACTGATGCCCTATCTGTCTGGCTTTGTTACATTTTAGAACAGAAGCTCTGATGAAATGACAGAACACTTTCTTCTGTCCCTGTTAAACTCAGTTAAAAGAGTGCTAAAAATCAAAAGCACAACTACTAGGCTTTTCTTTAGAGTACTTTTGTGACAGATCTGCCATGCATTCTTGCTTCCTTGACAGATTTCCCAGAGAAGAAACCCAAAGACCTCAATGTGCCTTTGGCCACACATGGACACAGGACAACCACCCGAGGAACAGCTACACTTGCTGCATGGCTCAGGCACAAAAGCACTCTACCTGTTGAGACGGTGACTGGGCAGAATCAGCTAGAGAGCCAGCAGATTTCATGTGTATAGCACTTCTGAACTTGAACACAGTGTGACTCCTCGATTGCTGCAGATTCTGCAAGAAATGAGATCAGAAGTAAGGTTTCGTTTCAGGTGTAGACATTACTTTATGTATGTACAATCCCCTGAAAAGGTCATGCGCTTGCTTACACTGTCTGGGGCTACAAACACTGAAATTTTTTGTAGATTTTATGGGAATATAAACAAGTTTTTAATAGACTTCCCAAGTACAACCTAAGTTCTGTCATTTTAGCTTTTTGCTAGCTGTTAATCTCACTGGATGGTAACCTAATTATATTTAAGGCTGTAAGAGATTATTAGAAGTTATTATTCTGAGCTACTGCACTTAATTCACTGCTCTGACCACTTCAGGAAAAAAAATTAAACTTATATGAAAGATTGCAACATCTAAAGAACTAAAAGAAATAAATAAAGTTAGGTTCTTTTACAAACTGCATTTTAGTCTAGTTATAATTTGTCCATCTTCAGTCTTCATACATGAGAACTTATTAAGCAGCTGCTTACTATTAAAAAGCTTTTTACTGAAACAAGATGCTTCTACCATTCCCAAGGATTACCACTAAAAGTTGAGAGAAATGAAACTGAGGTGATATGCCCAAGAACAATGATATTCTTATCCCAATACCAACTCACAAGTCCTGCAGAAAAGCAGGAAAGAAAATAAGCCATTTCTCAGTAACCAGAAAGAGAACTACTGGAAAAAATAATGCATTCTGTATTACAGTAGGTAGTTTTAACCACCCAAAAGAAACCAAAAATAAATCCTTCTTACATAATACTTTAATTCATACATGCTGCTGCTGAAGAATTCCTGACCTCTGCATACTTACAGAAATCAGGCCAAACATCTCATTAATATACTGTTTCAGGTCTTACTACACAAGTTTAACCAGGTCTCATAGCAAAATAAGAAAACAACTTTAAAGTAAATAGACTATGAAAGCAACTCCTCTCCAACATCCTACACTGAAGTGCAATGTCATGTATTCTGTCCATATCAAGCTATTTTTTCTGTTAAAAATACACCCTTGTTAGTAGACAATGGCCTGACTAATATGTAGCAAAACAGACAGTACACATATAATTTAATAGACATACCCACAAGGACACCTTATCAGATCACACTGAAGTAGAAATGATGGGAGTTTGTCTCAAAATATTTTGAAAAATTTGAAGTAAAACAAAAATATTAGATATTATAAGACCAAGTTTTAACAACTTCTATTTTCAGGTATTTCCCTTTCTTAACAAATGAAAGACACTAGTGGCAGCAACTGTCAGGCTTTTCCCCCTTCCAAGCTGCTTGGTTTTAAAACCAACGAAACGAAACAAAACCAAACAAAACAAAAAAAGACAGTTTTAAATAAAACTGTTGTCTAAACAAAACCTCACCTACCTCAAACAACTGACAACAAAAAGCTGGGAATACATCTCATAGTGAGCATGTTATACCAGCTCTTCCAATATGTTTCTAACATGAATGAAGAACTAGAAAACACAAACATCTTCACTACAAGTTTGTACAGGGTTTTAGGACAGACGATTCTTCATCTATTTGTTATCTCTAATATAATTTAGACCACCTTTTCCAAATGTCAACAGGCTTGATGTTATTTTTTTTTGCCTAAGGACTCCAGCTGAACGATCCTATCCAAACACATTCCTAATCTGGTGACAACAGTGACTCAGACAAAACAAGGTTTTGTAAGAGCATTAAAGCTTTGCCAATAAAGCACACTCCTATAAAGATCCTATTTGCAATGAATCTATCACACCAACAAACTTCTCTGTCAAACAGGACTTTACAAACTTTCTAGTTTGTACTAGAGAGGTTTCTAAATAGACAAATAAAAGCCTGAACTTCAACAAAACACCACCCACCTTCCAGCACCTCTGCAGCAGTCTGAACCAGGTATCACACTCAGCCTGAAACACTACCTAAAGTTTTACGTGAACAGCTCTAAATACATCACCCAGAAACTCACCTCACTATGCCTCTCATTCTCGAGTCTTAAGTTTGGACCTGTCATTTTTTCATCATGATCTCACATTAAGAGCTCAGATCAACGCTGGAAATTTGGTAAGAAACAGCACGATCTACTCAACTGGATGTTGTACTGACTGTAGGGTTTTGCAGGGTCCTGAAGCGTCAAACAGCATTAAAAGATTACTAAAAGATTATAATAAGACACCAAGTGTCACATCAGAAACTATTAAAAACAGTAGCTTGCAAAGTAAGTCAGAATCTAGAGCTCCCCTGCCATTTTGCCAGCATCATGCATCATGACTCTCTCGGCCTGCTGCAGACCAGTTCATATTACAAGACTTTTCAGTCTTTTTCCTTTGTGGACTGTTCAAGAATACTTACCACCCCTTATACAATCTAACCATCTCACTAATAGATACATTTTCTTTATCTCATTATGCAAATAAGGAAACTGAAGGGAAATTGTCACCAGTATGTCACCAGTCAATCATGACTATACAGGATTCCCTGCTCCCATCTTTATTCCACTGGATCTCATTGCCAGAAGCAAACAGCATTTGCCTCCTTTTAGATAAGAGCCCCCAAAGAAATAGGTCTATCGATATGAGGGAAATTTTTCTCCTTTTAGTTCAACTGGACTGAAGGCAAAACAGGGCTTTCTTACACAGCTAAAATCCTGCAGCAGCCACAGGAACTCATTTGAAGACTAACAGCCATATGCTTTCTTCTTCACAATGCTGTAGACTACACCCTCTGTTGTAGACACTCTTTACAACCTAAAAACCTGGCTGTACAAAAACAAGCAGAAATCTTGTCCAGAAACTTTCCAGCCAGATATTGCTTGTTAAACAGCACTTATTTTGCCCATTAGACTTCTAATTTTGAAGTAGGAGGCAAAGGAAATAAAACCTGAATTTAAGAAGTTAATTGAGTAAATGCAGAATTTAGTACAAAAGAAAGAATATTCAGGCAGCAGAGTAAAAACACTCCTTTTGCATAGCTTTTGCCCATTCTGCTGGGATTCTCCTGTTCTCTAACACCTTCTAACTTTGGAAGCAAATGAGAGAAGAGACCCCACAAAAAGTCTCAGCTTGCAATACAATCCAGTTCACTCTCTCTAATCTATTTCTTCTCTTGATGAAACTTGACCAGTATGGAGAAATTCCACATAGATATTTACATGCATATAGAGTGGATGACAGGAGTAAAGCTTCCAGTGCATTTTTCAATATTCCAGGTACTTGACTGGCTTGCCAACAAAGTTCTTCTAATATTTTTTGTACTTCTAGGAGATGGGTACAGAGGAGAAGGTCACAAATAACTGACATCCTCCTCAAACTGGATGCACGCACCTTAACCCCCCAAATCACAGCACAAGGTGTATCACACCAACACGAAGCAGAAGGCAGCAGGTTTCCAGGTAAATGACCTAACCATCAAGTACTCCACACCAATTCTAGATAAAGCAGAGGAGCTCTCTTGCCTTAAGTGCTAGCACAAGCAAGGTGAGGCTGTTACTTCAGGGGCACTGGGTTTGGACTAGTATGCTAACAAACACTTCTCTGACATTATCAACAACACAATCAGCAAAAGGGAAACAAGGATTATGAAAAGCTCCTCAGCCAAATCCGAGGAGAGCTTTACAGAACAAAAGAAAACCACCTTTCCAGCCCACGGGTTATTTCCCTTAAGAATCTGGAAGACCTGCTGTGAACAACAGCGACGCTAGAACTTTTGGAAGTGAGGCCACACAACTGTTCCAAGACGCGAGCCTTTCAACAAGCTGCTGTCATCTCCCTGTATGCTTCTGATTGCCGACCCGCGGGGTTACAGGAGTACAACCACACAACCCTCGTTACCTTCGAAAAGGAGGGAAACAAAGGCTCCGCCGCACGTCAAAAAACTGCCATTAAAAAAAGGGACCGAGAGAAGAGAGAAAACATCACCTCTTGTACGGTCTGAGCACTTCTACTCGAACTAACACAAACACGGGGGATTACAGAAGGATTTCAGCAATACCTCCGGACTATTTGCCCTCTTCCCCCTCCTTTCACGCAGAAAGGCGACTCTCCGACTGCGGTCTCCACAGCCCCAAGCAGACCCCGGCCCTACGCCCTTCCCACGTGCAATCGCGACACCCCGACAGCGCTGGCAGCACGGCGGGGTCAGAGGAAGCGGCCGCGGAAGCTCGGTCTGCCAAGACCCGGGGGCCCGGCGACGGCGGCCACCCTACATGGCCCGGCACGGCCGGCACGCACCCGGCGCTCCGGG